>JAHDVE020005223.1:0-24370 GCA_022606495.2 Halesus radiatus | reverse complement strand
AATTTTTCTTATTAAAACACCTTTTGGATTGCATTTGCGATATTTTCATAAATAATATCTTTTGCTTGGATACCTGGGAAAACATCCTGTATGAGTACCACAAATTTGTTCATATCTACAAAAGTCAATTTGCTTAAAGTATTAATTCGAAGAGATTTTATTAATAATTCTGCCTCAGCCTCCGGAGTTACCGAAGTAGTTTCTTCAAATATAAGTCTTCCTGCAACTGTTAATATTGTCTTCAGAGCTCTCAAACCCCAATCGTAGTGCTGTTGTTTGGACAAAAGCTGACGGCACAGTGTAAACACAGTGATAATCTTAGAAGCTAACACTTTTGCTGTTTTAAAACCTTCAGAATACAGAAGAACTTCGGCAATAAGCTCATTGTCTGGCACCGACATAGCAACTGGTCGAAAAAGTTGCTTGAGGTTATCAGGTAGCTTTGAACGCCCACCATAACCTTTTCCTGCAGGATTCAGTGTGACGAAGATACTTGAATTGGGATTCACTTAAATTGTCTTTCCCAAAAGGTTCATACTTTTAGATCGTAACTTGATGGCTTCTTGAATGAGCTGAATATCTTGAGAAATTGCCGATAGTTGAGCTTCTAATAGTCGATTAAACTCATCAAAGCAGCCCCAGGCGCCACATTTTACTAAACCTGTAAAAATTCTTCCCATTGAATGGGAATCCAAACCTTAATCACAATTAAATACTAAAACTTGCCGAGCAAAAGCTTGTCCAAGTGCTTTTACCGACTATGTTTTTCCTGTTCCTGCAGGTCCATAGGGATTCCCGCCGAATCCCATAAACATTGCTTGAGTTAGTGTGAGATAGCATTTATCTGTTAATGGAGTATGAACCAATTTAGCAGCATTACCTTGGTATTCAAATGTATACATAAATTGGGAATTCGCCATGAAGATGTTGACATCGACTTGGTTACTGGCCCTTGCAAACTTCAATTGTTTATACCACGTCCAGTCATCTTTTTTTGTAACCTTTTTTGAAATTAGGCTATTGATAACTTAAATCTGATGGATTACATCAAGAATGAGAGATTTGAGTTTGGCGAGGATGAGTTAGGGAGTACCATGGCACTTTGAAGTAAGCGAAGCTAAAAGGGTTTGATGTTGGCTAAGAAAAACTGGTAAAGTCGATGACTAAATGGCTTGCGTACATTTAATATTAAAACTAATCTCGTTACTTAGACAAATAATCTGGCTAGGGCATTTCTGAAATACCTCAGTACTAAAATTATCCTTAATTTCATTTGACAATTATTTCTTTAGAGTAGCCACCATATTTACTGTCAACTCGTCCAGCCACTTTTCAACAATTTCGTCCACATCTATTGGGTTTTTTAGAGGCACTTGCTCTCCCATCGTCGAGTTCATTGAAACAATTGTTATTGGTAATTCGGTCATGGTTACTGTGTGAATCCCAGAGAAAAGTTTTTTTAAATGTTGCTGGATGACCATTGGATTTTGAGATTGTCCCAAAATTTCTAAAAGATCATCATCACCCACGAAATAGAATCTTGGAAAACGATTCCTTTTTTCTTCAAGGTAGTCGCTTAGAGCTTTCTGGCAGCGCTCGAGTTGTTCCAATATAGTGCTCAGCGTCTATTTAAAGCCAGCAAAGCCAGCCAACTCAGCTACTCTTTTATCTCTATCAATGTTTGTCATGATATTTCTGTAGTCCTCATCAAGTCTTCTCCACCGGCCCTGTTCTTCGGGAAGCGCACCTCTCATAAAAATGGGTTCGAGGTAGACCCATTTTCTCTGAATCTGGTTGAGCTTGATTAGATATTCATCAAGTGAACTAAACCTGCTTTAATATTGAATTATTTATTCATTGAATCGACCTGCCCATTTGCTTTCACGAAGACTAGCAACTAGAGACTGATGATCCGAGACTTACGTCATGAGATCTTTCCACTATTTAATGAGGGAGGTTACTCTGCCGCTGGAACTGTACTCTGAAATTTCAAACTCTCGCGATTCACTCCAATTTCGGAGTTCTGACAATGCGTCTCTGATTGTGATTTAACCTTTTGCCCGTGCTTAAAGCTCTCGTACTTCCTTTGCTTTTTCGAGGAGCTCGCTTTCTACAAGGTGACCGAAGGTAAGCTTATCTGCTGAAGTGACTTCTTTGTCTATATTAACAGTAATGAAGAGATATGCCCAATGCTCCCTCTCAAAGTTCTATCCACTCGCGGCTCCCAGCAGAGGAACAAGCAACTTATTTGAATCGATGAGCTGGATCATGTATACCAAGACTGGATCATTCCTTGATGCCTTTTTTATTCTGTCAGAATATTTGTTGCTTAAATCTGAGAATCTATATATCTGAGATCGGAAGGCAAGCCATTGCTCTTTTGCCAGAATTTCAAGTTCCGCGTTATACTCCGTAAATAACTTCCAATTTCCAAGTTCTTCTTACAGCTTTTTCTTTATTTGATTGAAGTTAGTCAAATCGGGAGGCTTCATGCGGAAATGTTCGCTGTCATTTAAGCATCGCTGCACCTTTACTTCGAGTTATGACCAGGCCGCCTGCCATTCTTTCATTCGGAGATATATTCCATTAGCGGTCTCTTTATCCAGTGTTGCCGTCTTCGGTTTTATTTGCCCCCACTTCAAAACAAGCTTCTCTGCCTCATTTTCCGCTGCCTGGCTTCTCTTATAAACTTCTTGTTTGATATTGTTTCTTTGTTCTGAAAGGACCCGATCGTAATCATTCGAAGCGATTTCGAAGTTTTCCCATCTCTTTATCATATTGGTCGTGTTATATGAAACCCCTGTAGCAGCGCGAATACTATTATTTTTCTTCTCAAGCTTTCTCATTTTGTCTTCCATTAGATCTTTCTGTGATTTAACTTATTCATAAACCTTAAGAGTTTCGGACATTTCTTCCATCGAACTCGGTTTTTTCCCAATCTTCTCCATAGCAATGGCAATAAAATTTTCAACTTCTTGTGACTATTTTTTCAAGTGGCTCTTGATAATTTGAATCAGGGCATCAATTGAAGCATCCAAGGAGAGCTGGAGCGAACTTTTGAACTGTATTTTTTATATCTTTATTCCTTCAACCTGAACGCTGTCCTACATTCTTTCCACTTCATCTTTTTTTTACTGGAGCATTATAAGCGCGTCGTTTAACTGATTGCTGGTAAGTTTTTATTCGAGACGATCAATGTCCAAAGTTGATACACTTTCCCATTCCTTGTTACTATCAAGAGTACTCTTGAGCCTCTCAAAAAGATTCTCTGCTTTATTATAAAGAGTGACAAGATATTCGTTATTTTCATCAGGAATTTTCTTATACAGTCCGGGGACGCCCCCAACCCCTTGAATCCTTTGAGACCAACTTACGAAGGCACCGAGTTCCCCATAGTATTTTTATTTAATTTCGAATAGTTCCGGGCGGAATCCTATAGTCCGACCGTTGAGAAATACGATTTGGACAACCATTTATATATTAAGACCCTAAACGATAGCCTATCTCCAGGTATGTTCGATAATCTTACTTAATTGATAGTCCCAATATTTCCGCCACTCTATGGAGTCTCTTCCTTGGCTTGTGGATTATATAATATGACAAATATTATCAATTTTTTGGGTGAAAACGTTAAAATTGCGAGGGTTTAGTGGATATTCTAACAGACTTAATGTAGTTTCTTAAACGGAAGTATGTGCTGAATGTAGTCTTTTTAAACTGTCCTGCAAAGAAGAGTGGCACTTGTTTAATTGGTCAATAAAGCCTTGGAGTTCTTCGACACTTTCCCAGACTACGAATTTTTCCTTATCGTATTTCTTTTTTTTCCCTTTTGGAAACCTGATGCACTCCTAAATAAGTTCTATTTCCTTCTTAATCATAGGCTTTTGGCAGTCGATAATTTTGTTTTCCATGGAATTATAAGCATTTACAAGTTGTTTCAGGAACATATGTTCCTTGTAGAATTTCTTTGCCAGTTCACATGCTTACCATGTTGATGGCATTATTTCTTTGACATAGGACATTTCGAATAACTCTTTCATGTCTTCGATGAATTCAAGTGTTTAATCTCCTGTTGTTACCTTTAGTACATTGTTGCTGAAAGTAACTTCAGTCCATGAACCTATGATCTTCTGATATTTCTCGGAAGTTGGATCTTTTAGCGAGGTTTCAATTGTATTTTTGAAAGTCTTCAGGGCTTCTCTCTCGCATTCATCTAATTTGGATTCCAAAGTTCCACTAGTTTTTAAAATGGACTCATAGTCGTTCACATCTTGTAAAGTCTATTAACAAAACTTCTTGAGTTTGTTCGATTTGGCTAGGTATGCCTTGACAGCTAGAAGCCGAGAAACAGGTTTCGATCGAGTCATTGTTTCTTGCGCAAAATTCTTTAGGTATATCCCAAATAATTTTGATACTTGGCTGGCGCATTCCGACCTCTATTTTCGAAGAGAATCTCTAATATACTCTTATTTTAAAAGGTTCTCCCATCTTTTCATAGTTGTGTAGACCGCCTGCGGGTTATTTTTCTGCAAAGTAAAATTTAATTACTTGGCAATAAGTTAAACGCATTTTGGCAGCACGGATTTAATTTGTTCCTTCACCATTGCTAAGGCATCTTGATAAGGTTTATTTTGGTAAAGGGTCATATTTAAAGAACTGTGGGGTAGCAATATTGTTAAAAACTCTTATGGATTTATTCCAAGAGGATTGGCTCTATTAATTCGAGAAAGCTCTTAGATCTAGATGCGGAGATTCATGACTGTAATTATTTTATCCTCGAGTTAGTTCAGAGATTTAAATCCAAATGGAGAAACCTTTTTCTTGAAGATTTGTTGTTGATAAAATTGGCCTGTCTTTTTAAATGTTTGACAGTATCCAATTATCTCGGCTAGTTTTATCTTGGTTTATAAATCGAATCCCCAGATTTAGGAGTTTTTGAACTAGGCAGCAATTCTTTCGTTAATCTCAAGACAGAACAAGTCAACAACCTTTGCAAGTCTTTTTTCAGTGTAGGCGTGTTCGCTGTTCCATATTTTCCCAAGACAGTTCCAAGTCTGTTAGATGTTTTCCTTCAGATTTACAATCTCCGTATCACTGAGGTTCGCCCAATACTTTTGCACTTTAGTATAAGCACTATTTATATATTGGAGCTTTGGATTGTTGTTCTAGGTCAACTGCTGTTACCAAAATGAAAACTCGTCCTCAATATTTTCCATATTAAGATCATTTTCCGAACTAGTTTTTTTTTTATGACACTGTTCTATTTCGAAACGAACTTAGTCCATGGCAATCGCAGCCTATGGATCATACTTTCGAACAATCGGACTATATAATCCTCGGAGAGTTTTCAGAAGATATTACATCGGGTCTTTCGGCCGCAAGCTTATCGACAAGACTTGGCTTGGATTTTAGATCTATTGGCTATTGTTTTTGGTGGTTTTTGTGATGTGGATAAGCTGCACCTGTTCAGCGACGGAGTCAGTGGGACTGTAATTCTTAAACCCCTTGATAGAATTGTAAGTGAGAATAAGTGTGGGTTGGTGAGGATCGCCCAAAAACTTGTCAATGATAGTTGCTTTAGCTAGGGATTTCGGTTCCTCCTCGAGGTTGAGTAAGACCTGCAAGCAGGAGAGGATGTATGATTTTTTTTGATCCATTGTAATAAAAAGGGAAAAAGTTATATATTATTTTTAAATTATTAAATTCACATTAAACATGCCAAAGAATTTCAAATATAAAAAGATTTGTAGATTCGTTCCTATCCCATTTTATATATACTAGTTTAGCCATCATTAATTATTCCCTTGCGCGGAGAATTAAAACTATACAAAAAAGGAGACTAACCTCTAAAATTCAAACACTAATGACCATGGAGTCGTAAGTAAGTAATCGATATTAATTATAGGATTGGCTTTTCATCGAATATATTATTATTTATGGACTTTGCCACTTTTTACCCTAAATACTGTTTGTTTAGTTATATTTAATATTTTGTGAACTGAGCAGTTGTTTGTAATTTTTAATCTTCAAATTTATAAATTCAATATACAAAAAATGAATATTGCTAGGTAGTTTTGGGATCGACTTTTTCGAGTCAAGAGACAAAAGCCAGTCATTGTTAATCTGTATGATCCAGAACCATAGGCCAATATCTCCGTAACGAGGCCAAAGGAGACGATAGAAGCTGCTTGCCAAGCAGATCGAAATGATATTAAAAACCTCTAAAAAATTACCTAATACGAGAATGAATCCCCAGAAGTCAGGAACGATGGAAAATTTTATCCAATAGCAAATAGTAGCCTTGAAAAAGAGGAAGGAAATAAAATTTAACTAGAAGATGAGCATAATTAGGATAACCATATCAAAGATAAATAGCTGGTATTGAAGCAGGATTAAAAAATTTAAGGCAGTCAAATTCAAGGGTCCATTTCATAGAATATGAACCACCCCAAAATAGCGTACGTCCAGCCAGAAAATGATTTGTACTTGGAGATGCAGGACTTTTTACACATTACCAACAAAGCAAAAGGATAAATTATTAATATTGATTCGTTATGTAATCGCTTATCAGAGCTTCGAATCAGTGGCGAGTAAATCCTCGTTCAACAACCTGAGTTGGATTTAGGACCATCATAATAGATTGGTATTGGAAAGCAGAAATCAAAAGAATCGGAATAAAACTATAAGAAAATAATAAAGCATTATGTTGATAGCAAATACACATACCAAGTAGAGTATCCTCCTATTAGTAAAAAAGAATTCGATCTGGTAACAAACGAAGTCTGGAGAGCACCAGGGTCTTACGATAATAAGAACGTAGTTTCTCATGCCTTTATATTATAATCCCTTTCCTACAAAAACCTAAAAACTCTTCAGTTCCAACACTGGCTGAACGATTAAGTCATAAATGCTTACATTCGTCTGCTCAATAAAAAATATGCAAATGAAGAGCGCATTATATTGAATACTCATTTTGCCACTACAATTGTAAAAAAGCAGTAAAGATAACTCAATCGGGTCATAAAGAAATTAGAGTTAACTCCTTCTACTTTTACCATCGTCCCAATTAACCAGAATAATACTCATTGGTATTTCGTTACGGTTTCCAAAGACACAGGTATTAAAATATTTGACAGTATGAAAAATAGTAACAACGCTGTTTTGCCGAGCCATTTTATAAATTTTTGTCAAAGTTTCTACGGAATTTAAAACATGACTCCTCAAATTATAAACGATTACCCCCAGCAAAAGGGAGGAGTAGACTGTGGTGTTTTTACACTTCAAGGAATGAAAGATATCATCCGCAATAATCAATAGTTTAACTTCGGCCCTCTAGATGTACATTATTTAAGGATATCAATTGCAGTAGAGCTGATTCGGGGAGAATTAACCGATTTCCATCAATGATTTAAGTGATAATGCAGATGTTTAAAAAAAAAATAGTCCAAATTAAGTTTATAAAATTATTTCATAAGAATATATAAAAGATAGCACAATTTTTTTTAATATATACAAAAACATGAAATGTTGTAATTAATATATTTTTTAAATAGGTATTAAGATGAAAAATACTTTTTTATCAACTACTTTAAGTTTTTGTTTTGCTTAAGGGTAGTCCTACTAATCTGACAATTTCGAGAGAATGCTTTTATATGATTCTCTATAGATTTTTACTTTTGGAAAACTCCTTTACATTTCGAAAATTGCACCCTTTGGTCTCAGCTGCATTTTTGTGGCTATCATCATAAGATTTGAATATTTCGCTGGACAGCCATTCACTTTCTGCTGGAGGGGAAGTACTTAAAATGATAGTTTTGTCTATTTTCGACAAATTTTTCAGTCTGGTGTTATTGAGATACCGATTATTGAAGCCATCTTGAATGTGAAACAAAGGCTGGACAGGATGCAAGCTGTGTTTGAGCTTTATGATGTTGCTTATGGGTAAAATCATTTGGCAAAGTTGGTTGTCATTTTCAAAAGGGTTTTTTCTTTCAGATGATAGATGGTAATTATGAGAATCTTTGAAGGGAAGGATGGCCAATTGCTTTTTTTGTTGAAGCGAAGAAGCTGACGAGCTGCTCTAATTTCTTCTTTTTGTTTCTTTGGTATCCTTTCGAGTGTTGTTTGATTGAATATTTTTATTATTGTTAGTGCCCTCAGTGATGATATTATTATTAGGCTCTTTTATATCGATTGTTATTTTATCAAAGACTCTCATAGGAAGCTTTCCTGAGAGCGAATTTTTTCTCCTAGAAATCGAGCGAGTCGACTAGAGGTTGAGGCCTTTGTTGGAATTTTAACGGATTCTGATAGGAATCACAGGTTTTAATTGTAATGGAGAAATAAAGTCATTTTTTAGAACTAACATATATTTCTGTCGAGCTGATGTTGGTACAGTTATTGGAGGAATCTTTGCCCACTCTCGTTGCTCATCGAGTGTCCTTTCGACGAAATTCTTTGCAAATTGGTTCAGCCGATCCTATAAATCGCGCTCGGCTCCTTTCTCTGCAAAAAGAGCGAAGTCGATTGGAGCTCGCTGTTGGGCTCTAGCTTGAAGTTGCTATATTTATTGATGAGTGTAGACGTTGTTCGAGTAGATTTGAGTAAACAAGGCTTTTTATCCCAAAGTTTTAAGCCTCCATCTGTTTGCAACTTCCTTAATATGATAGTTACGCTATTTAATTGCGAAGAAAATATCATTGCAAGCATCTTCGATCTCTTTACGTCCCAGCGTGCTAAGTTCAAAATATATTGATCTGGATGGTGACAGATCCAAAAGTTAATTGGTGGAGATGCACATCATGTTTTTAGCCCTTGAACTGAAAGGCGCAATCAGTTGGCTCCGAGATTTATTAACCTGGATTGCGTTTCTCTTTCGAGGAGATGTTTTTATTATTGATTAACTAAAATTTGAAAGAATCATCATCGGATTTGTAACCAAAGGCAACTCTCCGAGATCTATCTTTTTTTTGACTGTGGCAATATCATTTGGACTTTTAAAGCTCTGGAGATTAGCCGAATGGCTTCTATTTCGAGAAGCCAAGGCATAAGAGAGAAACGCTTGTTTAAAATAATCTCTTGTGAAGTTGATGAGATACTTCGTCATATCGAAAATGATTCTTTTATTGTTTGGTCTCAAAATGTCTCTGATCGATAATTTGAACTAATACTTCTCGGCCATCTCGTCGAAGAACGACAGATATGCGGTAATCAAAATATCCGTAAAGTTTTCCGACAGCATCTCGTCATCGATATTCAGAAGTTCGGGTATGAGGCGTTTGCGCCCCATTTTATCTAGAATTCTCTGGATGCAATCTAAATACTACCTTAAATAATTTACTTATGGGGAAACGATAAAGGCAAAATGTGGACAATTTAAAAATCAATAACCAAATGAAATCTACTTTTTTTTCGAGGCGCTCATATTTCGGAGAGTGGTTTTCATAATATTTAGGATCCAGTTTTATTTTTATATTCTATTCTTCTCAAGCTGCTTCATCTGCAGTCTCGATTAGATTGTAACTATTCTCTCCGAGTCCTGCTGATTTTAAACATGGAGTTAGCCAAGTAGCTGGTCTGCTTGGCTGAGTCGAAAAAGTATGCACTCCTCCAATTAATTCATTCCAAACGGCACTGTCTTGTTATTAAGTTGTGAAATTATTTCTAAAAAAATATTATCATATTTCTCTAAAATATATTTTTTATTTAATGAGCGAGAGATACTATTGGTAAATATTTTCTGGCCCTCTAAAAAAACAAATATACAACCTTTGGTTCATTGTTAAAAAATACGATGCAAAAAATCTGGAGCAACGCCATCGAAATTATCGAAGAGCAGCAGAGTTTATGAATGAGTGTGCCATGCAAAAATATGAGTCATAAAATACTATTTCCAGACAATCAAAAATAATATTGAAGCTATTAAGTTTTATATATTTATTTTACTTTATTATTTTTCATCAATTAATAGCACTATTAATGCAATTCAAGATTTCGTCCAAGTCCGACAAAATGTTTGAATTCTGTTCAGATGCATAAGCTCCTTCCAATATTTACAACCAGTGTTCTTTGAGAGCCCCACAAAATGAACAGTCTTTAGCTAAATATAAAATTACTTCCAGACATTGTTTCAAGGTATGCTCCGAATACAATAATCTGCTCGACACGATCTCCATGAATGACTCCAGGATCAACGAGTCTTCGATCAGAGAACGCGTTTTCTAGTCAAGCTTCAGATATTGGAGAATTTGGCCTATTGTCCCAGTGACTTGATCGATAAATTCAGAGTTTATTCTGGATCCTTCGCTCGATCTCGTAATAGTAAGTCTGAATATTTTAAAAATATTCAAGCGAACCAAGTACTCGATTCTATCAGCTCTTTTGGATTAATTATGCATCATCATGTTGAGTGTAAAGAGAATGTCGCTGCGTATTTTTCGAAACTCTTCATCCTCGCGCAGTATTATTGAAAGCATCAAGTCAGAAACTTCTGCGAAAATCTAGTCAGCCACCACTGAGAGCAGTTCAGACTCTTCGAATGCATAGACTGAAGCAAACAAGTTGATAGCCGCATCGAGTTCCCAGAAGGACAAGCCTTGTTTGGCCAAAGATAGAATAATTTTAAAGCAATCATGCTTGATGAACTCTGCAGTCAGACTAGGAATCTCCAGATAGATACAATTTTTGACGAAAGTAATGACATTGAGTTGGCTGGCCTGTTTGCTTTGAAGCCCAGCCATACATACTTACACCATCGGGATATACTGGCTCCACACGGTTTCGTTTACAGATTAATTCAGGGTTATTATATTTTTCGTGAACAAACATGCGAATAGCGTGAAATACAGGTAAACATCTGCCGTTGGAAAGTTGCTTAGCTCGGGATTTCGTCTTCGGAGGTATCTTAAGGTGATTTAATGACAAGTGAAGCTTAGATTTTGGTTTTAGTCTGCTTCTCTGTGTCGCATATTAGAAGTCGTCAGTTGTCCTGCGATTAACATTAATAGGCAAAGCGATTGCATATTTGCAAAATCAGTCCAATATGTGGTTTATGACTGAATGATGTTTTGTAAGAACTGTTTCAATGTTAAGGCTACTGTTTTCAGAAGTCCCCATTTCGTAGTAATCTATTCATAGGTTTCGAGTGAACATTTAGGAATCAGTGCGTTGAGCAGATTAAGAACGTCGATTTTTTGGATGGATTCTCGAAAATACGGCATTATTTCAGCAAGAATATCTTGGGAGATGAGCATTGAGTCAGATGAAATATGTTTGGATATAGTGTCGGTCAATTAAACTAAAATTTGAGCATCTATTTTGCGGATACTTTTGAGTGTGTCCATGACTAACAGCTCTTTGGAGTAGGCTTTGATTTGATATCTTTGACCCGTGAGTCTTGATTTGATGCCTTAAATCCGAGCTTATTGGATATGAGTCTGTCTCGCTTTTTTCAAGTTGCTGCTTAACTATGAGGTAATCATCCCCTTAATCTTTTTCAAAGAATGGTGTAAAAAAAGAATCGGCAAACACTGAAAATTATGATTATATTGAATATAAAATATGAATCAATATATTTCGTAGGCATCACATCGGTTTGATAAAATAATTAGATATCAAATTTAAAATAATTTGAATTGCACGAGTTACTTATGTTTTTACGTAAAATACGATCATTTATTAATCGTAGCTACTTTTGAATTTTTGAGCAAGATATACAAAATGTAGAAAATATATTTTCTACCTCTTTTTTGAAAATAAATAACATTTACTAAAATATTTATTTTCTTTCATTAAAGTATTGTTTTTGTAATTCAGTTATAATTGTGTATTTGATTTAAAAAAACATATTTGTTTATTAATTTCTTAATTATATCTAACGCTGAGATAAAATCTATCTCCATTCAAAATTCAAAAAACACCACCAAAAATGCTACAAAGAGATAATAAACAGCAGCCCGCAAGAAATATCACTCCCAATTTCTTGAGATTCAAAAGTACATTTCCACAAATTACATCCATAATTCCTGTCTCAAATCAATTTCTCTCACTTTAACTTATCAGAACCACAAAAAGAGTAAGCCCACACAGACCAGGAGACCAAAGGGTCCGATCGCAGTTCTTCTCGAACATCCAAATGCAGCTTCGATGTTTATGAAAAACGAATACTTAATCTCAGCAAACTCAGTATACTTCTTAGTTAAAGCCACTATCATCTCCATTTTTATTAATCATTATTGTTGCAGAAAACTCCATGCATTCGAAACGGAAAGCATAAGAAGTTGTTCCTAGAAGTATCGTAGAAACAAAATCTAGGCAGCCAACAGATGGTGGCCAAGCGAAAAGAACAACTTCCAATGATCGTAAAAAAGAGGAAATGCAAAATACGGTCCAAAGGGATAACTTTATTATGCTGGGAAACACGAACAGGAATAACTTCCTCTCTCGAAAACGCAGCACTGGATCAGGCAACCTCATCAGAATAACCAGCAAGGAGCGTTACTCGAATCCCAAGCGCAATGAGGAATCTCTGGAAAAATAATAAGAATATGCGAAGAGGAAAAACTAAGAAATAATTAACAATCTCATCCAACACCAACATGTGCCAGTGTATGTGAATAAGATGAAGCTCAAGAAGGAACAGATTAAAGCTCCTAACATCACTGCCCGGCCAAAGAAAAGATTTTTTGAAGACCCTCAAATTGACCTTCACGGGTAAGAAAATCTTAAAAACTATTAGCTCTATGACTAACTCGGCAAAGGAGCTTACGGGACTGTGCGCATGGCTTTCGACAAGATCAACAAGACTAAGGTTGCCGTTAAAGTCTATGAGAAGATTCGCCTTGACGAACCGAACAAGATAAAAAACATATAACGTGAGATCATTATACAGTCTAGACTGTCCCATCCGACAATAGCCAGAATAATCGAAGCCATCGAAACCCAGAACTAAATATTCTTAATAATGGAATATGGAGGAGCTAATTCTCTCTACAAATATCTATTATCTAAACCAGAACATCGCTTATAAGAAAAGGAGGCCAAACAATTTTTGAAGGTGATACTGGTCGCCATTAGCTATCTACATAGCAAAAATATCGTCCATCGAGACATCAAAGCTGAAAACATCCTCCTCAATAGATTCAAATAACTCAAACTCATCGATTTTGGTTTCAGCCTAGTCTGTAATGCATACCATTATATTTCATCGATTCATTACTTAAAAACATTATATAAATATATGTATTCGTTTAGCTAAACCCCCCGACACGATTGACACATTCTGCGGCACTCCGACCTATATGGCTCCTGAAATTGTGTCCAAAAAAGATCATGTCGCCATGTACACTGACATGTGGTCTCTGGGTATTTTATTCTATGTGATGTTGCAAGGCAACTACCCCTTTAAAGCCAAAAGCGAAAGTAGTCTCTTTTAAAAAATACGAAAAGGTCAATTTGAGTATATCTATGACGATGTATCTTTGCGCAGCAGATTGCTCATTGAGAAACTGCTCCAAATCGACCCATTGCTTCGACTAACTTCTGCCTAACTATTGAGTAAAGAATGGGTTGACTGGTTTAATTAATGACAGGGTTTTTATTCGTAACAATTTATTATGAATTCCATAAACTTCATTAATGTATCCCATATATCTACACTACTGCTACAATTGTTTATTTGAATTTATAAAGTAAATGAAGCTGTGCTTCTAGAAATCGGTATTTTCTCCAATATAAAAACTGTTGAAATAATTTCAAACTACAAAACAGAATATGCTACGGCTTCCTCCTGAAAATAATAATAATTTCGGACTTCTCCTAATGTACGTATATATTTTCGGGCTTTATTTTTCTGTTGATAAAGCAGCAATATGTTTACAATGCAAACATATATTGAATGCACCAAGAACTGATGAATATTGAATCGTATACATGATCATAATATTAATCACCTGGTTGGAATAGATTTTGTCTTTTCAGTTTTCCTATTATTCCTCAACTACGTCGTCATTTTGTCGACGGGCCAGAAATTATCTTATTTTGTTTCCAAACACTCGCCATTGATACTAAATTTGTCTCGGCTTCAACAGATATTTCGGAAAGACCATCAAGGCTAGGAAAATGCTCGTACATACTAACATCTTATGCCGGCTAGTTATTGAACCCTCCATTTTTTTGTATTCTTCTGGCTATCTTTTTTATTGGTATATGTTAATACTTTATTTTTTGTTAATATTATTAAAAAGTACGATAATTGTTAAATATAATTTTGTTATTAATGACGAGAAATTTCAAATATCTTAATAACGAAATAGATATCATATATTTTTAATAAACGAGAAAAAACAAGATTAAAAGGTTTAGAGAAAAAATATATGCATCAATTAAACTGAACTTATTAGCCCTTTTTGACTAATTATCCCACCTGAATAGGTCTCCTCTTGCATTAGGTGCAGTAGAGGTTAGAACAGCATAACAATTGGAACTCGAGTTCTCTGAGTTATCCTTGAAAATAAAAAAATAGAAAAATAATATACTATTATTGGAACTTCGTTTCGACTATCACGCCGCATTGGACAAATATGTTGAATAACGATTTATGGCTCATCATACAATATAGTTTTATATAAACTTATCAGTGCTTATTAATCATCATATATTTTTTACCTGAGGAACTCGAAATTAATCAAATAAACGGATCTAATTTTTTTAAGGACCAAACCAAAACTTAAGACGAAAATTCCTCGATTGATGAGAAAATTCTACTAGACATTAATATATATTTTTTTAAATAATATATAGTTTAAGGATACTTGAATCTCCAAATGAATACTAAAAAAAACAAAAACCCATGAAAATTTATCGATCGCTGATCAAAATGAACTCGAAATTTCTGATCAATAAGGAAATAAAAAAATTTGCCAATTCATATTTCAAGATGGCTGTACTTCTCAACCGTAAAATTCCTCCCCCAGTAGCTTAGTCTCTGGTGAGTCGTCTTTATGAAATCTATGAGTAGATCTAAAAGTCTGAATCAACCAATGTTATTCAATACAACTCAAGCGCATTTTTCGTCAGGCACAAGGGAAAACAGCTTAATCCAACAACTTATTCTTCAATTATTGCTGACGAAGAGAAAAGAATCGCTTGGAAAATAATCAAACACATGTAGTTGAATTATTTGATAGGCAAAAAGAAAATATTTGTTAAACCACTGGGAAATGGGGCTCCCAACGCTACACTGAAAGGGGTGTTTGATGCCTTGACAAACAAGACTGTTGTATGTTCATCATCGAACAGCCTGACTCTTCCAACAATTAAAAATATTCCTTCATGATTTCGCTTAATACAATTTAACCAATATTTGATATATTCATGCAATCAATTTAATGTCTTTTTTTCTACTTTTTCAACGCTAAGTTAATTATAATTTTCATCAATATATAAAAGATTCTTTCAATTTTACAATATTAATCTTCATTTAATATCAAACTTCACAGCTCATGCAGAATCTCTGGTTACATCTCATCGAGCTTACCGAAGGTTTGCGCAAGATCTTTGGCAATCTCTCGTACAAAAGGCAAACTCACGTCATCCGTTAAGAAAAGCGTGAGCATTAGGTTTTTCATATTGAACAAGGTGCAAATATACCCTTGAAAACACAAAGTCATTGAGTTGGCTTTCTGCGACTTAGCTATTTTATTAATATTGTCATTTGTCTGGTTAACCGTGGCGATCAGCATGGTTGACACTTTCTTTGCTTTGTTCTCGAACGTAGGGTCAATATATGCAGCATTCACAGCAACTCCGTCCCTATCGGATATCATAACTGCTTTGATGAACGTGAAATTTTTTATGTAGTTGAGTAGGAAAGTGTTTCGATTTGTTTCTGCTTGCATAGGAAGACGTACTAATAGTTTGGTAATATTTTTATATATTTATTTATATTAATCTATTTATTAATAAAACATAATGTATAATTTGATTGCACATAAAAAAATATAATTTAAAATTAATAACATTATTCTTATTTTATAAACTGCATTGAGAGGCATGTATTGTTTGTACAAATCATCTCCTTTATAATTTTGGCAATTTTTCTTAAGCAGCATTTCGATCTCTAACTAGAGTATCAGATATATTTATCATTCTTTGTTTAGAGTTCTGTTGCTTCCTTGTTTTTTAGAGAAAGTGGAATGCCTTCTTCGTCAATTATATCACGCTGGTTATGCTTATTAGAATCTGGTCGATAATAAAAAGGTGCGGACGGTATTGTTCGTATTTTTTGTGTGGGAGCTTTACTGAATAGTTCTTTGGCTAACTATTCATCCATTTTGAAACTTTCTTCTCCAATATGATAGACGAGGTAAACTGTAAATAACTTATTATATGCAAAAAAAGACATTAATAATTTTTCAGATTTACCCATATATCCTAGAGCTCCGAAACCACAGCCATAGATCGTGAGATTTCCGATGAGACCATATCGAAACTTCATTTCTCTTTACAATTTATTGAAAAACGAGGCAATTTTTTTTTAAATTATAAATCAGCAGTATAGTTAGCAATATTATAGAGGTTTAGTACACCTATATTTTTCATACAAAAGAAAAAGTTGATGTTTTTTCATCATACAAAAATAGACTCAAAAAATATATTTTATACAATAATCATGAAAATGCTTTTAAATCAATTCTCATATCGCATATCACACCTAGTAATATATCTCTTTACTCTTTAATAGCTTTATTTTGATTGTAGATCTCAATGTATCTTCTACGGAACACCTAGAAATTTATGTTTTGTGCATTCAACTTGTCGGTAATTTATAAACACTTCTCCTTGAAGTATTGTGATGAACCGTTTTCTTCTTTTATTTTCCCACTGAGCTCTTCAATGACTGCATTTTTAGCCTCAATATCACGTTCCATACTTTGAACGACTTCTGACATTAAGGCCTTATCGGAATTAAGATAGACAATTTACTGGACAAGTTCTTTCATTTTGTAAAAGGACTCGGTAGATTAGCTCTTATCTGATTATAGTCGATGGTTGGCTAAAGTGAGTTATTCCTTTAGTGAATTTATGATTTCAAGTAAAGATGAGTTTCGTAAAGCCAGGGATTAGATTTGATCCTGTGCAGCGTGGGGTATTTTCTGATAGTCGCTGAGCATGTGCTCTTGTTATGTTAGTTTATTTTTTATAAGACACTATGGACTCTACTTAATATTTTAGATTAATTCGAATTTCTTATTGTTGAAAGATGCTTCATCATTTTGCTCTAGTGCGATATTATTAGTATTAATACTTTCATTACCATCTTTTTCATAACGTGAAGGCAAGGAATCCAATGTTTGATCCCTATTTTTTGCAAATGAAGAACGGGATTTCGCCTCCTAAAGTTCTCCTTGCAAATAATTAATAATATACTGAGAATTCTCGTTCTTTGATTTAGTGATGGCATTGTTCAATTAGTTTCTACATTCATCACTATATAACTATTCTTCCGATTTAATTAGTTGAATCCTCGTCATTATCTCTTTTAAAGCAGATACCTTGCTATGGATCTGGGATTTTGCCATTTCGAGATGTCCTTGTGAAGTGTCGTTCCGTTCCTGGATGAGTTTTCTATTATTCTCTAATAACTTTATGATTTCTTGAAGGTATTCTAGCAACTGTTATTTGAAGTGTTGGTTATGTGATTCGAGACTTTTGGCTCGTTATGATTGCTTTTTGAGTTCATCTAAGTACTGAATCTCTCTTTCAGAGCTACTATCTAATTGTTTTACAAGTGATCTGACTCTTGTTTATCTGACTTAGAGTTCTTCGATCAGTTTGTCCTCCTTTTGTTATGCTTGTTGATCCTATTCTATTCTTGGCTTGATCGTACTGTTATTGAGATTGTCAATCTGCTTGTTGAGAAGCCTTATTTTCTAAAGATATTCGAGTTCTTTATTCCTATAGTCGACCATTGATTGCTATAGCATCTTGAATACTTCTTACAGTTTTCGGTCGTAGTTCGAACTGAGATTTTGAGTGTTTATCTCATTCTAATTTCTTGTTTGGATGGCTAATTTTTGATCCTGCTCTTCGGCCTCTTTGAGCAGTTTTATTTGTTCGATCAGCTCTGTATATCTCCCTTCGTACTCCGCCTATTTTTATATACTATTTTATTCCTTCTCTCTCAGATTTAAATAGTATACCCCAACCAACTTCTCAAGTTTATTAATCTTTTATTGTAGATTCTCAATCTCTTACTCCTTTGATTTCAATTTTGACCTGCTCTCATCCAAGACTAACTTTTCCTCCTTGGCTGCATCCTCCAACACTTCGACTTATTTCAGAAGCTCCTTTACTCTCTCTTGGGCTTCCTGCTCCTCCAGATGCGGCAATAACTCGCCTCGAAGTGACGGTTTTTTGACTGTATGCCAGCGAGGAAACCTCTAATATCGTCTAGATTTAATCTCAGCCTCTTCTCTTGTCTCGGTCGGTTCGCCAAAATTATTCAAACTATCATTTTTATAGAATTCCTACCATTCCTGAGAGGATTGAGATATTTTGTGACGAGGCCTCTCTGAAGCCGTGATTCGTTATTTCAAATGACTGCGAGCCTGTTCCAAATAAAATATCTGTTCTAAGTATTTGTTTTCAGCCTCTCTCAATTCTTTGATGACAAGCTATGCATTTTCAAGGTCTCTCTGAAATTCTTAAACTTTGGCGAAGTCTCGTCTCATCTACTTGTTTTTTTAGTTTAATACAGAGTTATTCATGCTGAGCTCGCTCAGGTTTTTCTCCAATCCTGATTGGATCTGGTTCCAATTTTATAGCGTTGCTTTGAGCTGGAGGTTTTCACTCTCCAACAATCTGAATATGGATAAGAGCTAGTTATTAGAATCGACTATATCATATTCAGCCAGTACTTCGAGCCGCTCCATCCGCAAAGTTTATATTTCTTCCTGAATTTGTTTTTTAGACTCATTCTCCAATGTCCGCATATCTAATAATTATTCTTAGAGCTCCTCGACTTTTTTCTTAAGTAAGTTATTCTCTTCAGTCAACTAATCCAATGTCGCCCAAAGCGTCCCTTCGATTCCTTGGTCGTCGCCAATTTGTGATGGTCCTGAAGATACTCTTATCTTACTCATAATCGGAGAGCCAAGAGACTTCTAAACTTTATTAATAAATACCATAAGTTCCTCCATCGATTTTTCATCCAGGTTGAGGATGAGCTGGATGTACTTGTTTCGATCAGGGCATTTGATGGCTATTCCTAGTACGAGTTCCCAAAGTCCGAGGGCATTTCTGTGGGTTTTTATGTTATTGATTGCTTGGCTGACATCAAGGAAGAGATGTTTGCGATAGTAGATTGCCATCTGGTTGAGACTTTCGTCGATCGTTATATTGGGGAGAAAGTAGGCGGGGTCCAGGGTGGAAAGAATCAACCCCATGAAATCAGGCTGGGCGATTCTGTTGAGGTCGGTAATGTTTTAGTTGAGTATTTTCGAGACCCATAACTTGATAGCAGGTTCCATTACTTTTTTTTAAATAGTCAATGTCTTTTTTATTTTGGTTTGATCTTATTTTATCTGCGATATAGATATTAATTCTAATTCATATCTCTAATTTTGTAAGAATAGATACTAAATAATTGTATGTTGCTATATTGATTAGACTTTTAGTAACTAATTCTAATATTTTTGGATTTTGTTTAAATTAAAAATTTGATTTGTCAAGTTTTTAATGTAAAAGGAAAGAAAAATATATTGTTTGATTGATAAATTATTATTATACATAAATTATTTTAAATTAACCTGATTACAAAAAAAATACGATTCATTTGGATTTAAATGAGATATTTCGATTGATTATTCGAAAACAAAAATACGTAACTATAGAGATGGGTCCTAAAAAATAAATTAAGAAATAAATCATCGAAGAACCCAAGGTTGAATAACCCCCACCAATCCCCGAGCATGAACTGCATGGAGTGGGCAGATTCGAGTACCCAAATGGACTGGTTTATCAGGGAGAGTGGCGACTCATAAACCATATCAAAATGAAACATGGATAAGGATAACTCACTCAAACCAAAAAAACATATGGAAAAAATTCAAAATAACGCTACAAAGGTTCCTGGAAAGAAGACCATATGGACGGCATCGGGAAGTACTAATATGGCAGTGGCGCGGTTTATTAAGGGTAATGGTCGAAAAATCAGCATCATGGACGTGGTAGTTACAGATTCCCAGATGGAAGCCACTATGAAGGAGAGTGGCTCAATCACAAACCTCATGGTTAAGGTGCATACACCGAACCAAAAAATGTCAAGTGGGAGGGCGAGTACCTCAACGGAACTTTCGAGTTCAAAATACAAAACGAATTAAAAAACCAAAGAATAATAAGAACCAAGGAAAATAAATTTATCAGTGGATCATCAGAGTGGTTCGGAAAATTATTGGGCGCATTCGCCAAGAGCGACAAAAAAACTTATAAGGAGAACATGATCCAATTATTTGCTGTCCAAGAGGATGTCAAGGCTCATGTCAAGTAACCCTATCCAAAATTTGAAGATCGGGCACCAGAAAAATGGTAATCTACATATCTAATATTGAATATCATTTATTTTTTATTTATTTTTATTAGGAATTAGATAATATTGTTAGCAAAGTAGCATATATCCGAACGCATTGTTCTGAAATCGAAGACTGATTCAAAGTTTATGGAACCTGAGCGCATATTGTCAGTTCAGTTTGAAGGCCTCGGTCAAATTGTGTATTACGTGAGCACGAAGTAAGAGCGCATAGTAAAGTTGGGGCTTTGTCAGGCGAGCCCCGATCTGTGGGTACTTGTCTATTTCCATGATTCAGCCGAACCTGAGAAGAAAAAATGAGCGAATTATATCAAATGACATTTTTTTGAAGACTAAACAGACAACTATCTAAATTATATATATTCAGATCTGTTTTTTCGATCCTTGCTAAAAAATCAAATAAACATAGTTATGTCTGAATTTTTATCTATCTAAACCATGAAACAATATAGAAAAGCAAATCAGATCACCAAAGGAATAACCTTTCAAAGAAATGAGGTTTCCCAAATTTATCAGGCTTTACATGCCGAATAATATATTTTTTGAGTTCGTCAATGAAGAGCAACAGCATCGCGAAAGGTATAGCAGGAAATCCGAAGTGCATGAATATGTTATCTCTCGTCCCAAAAGCAACATAGAATGGGTAAAAGAACCCACAAATCAATGTTAACAATATTTCCGTAGTCAGCCCAAAGTACATAAAGGAATTTTCCAGACCATGCTGAAATATAGAGAGCTTGCGGGTCTTGCACACGAAAGTGTTGACGATTTGTATCAGGATCACAGCATATAAAAAGCCACTTTGGCCATACTTGATAGCTTCAGTACTAAAACAAACAGGCTTATTGGTGAAGGGGCTTATCTGCTGGACTCGGCAGTCTGCCCAGTTGAAGGATTGGGAGTATACTGGTTTCGAATCAACCATTTTGCAAGATAGAGCAGCAACCCTAAGATCAAGCGAGGCATCCGTTGTATAAAGCCAGTCGACGGCTTTAACCGTCGGGCTACACACGGTGCTCGAGACCATCGTATTACCGAAAGCAAAGTGATTAGGGTTGTATACATCATATTCATTGTGTTTATATATGGGCAGGGTGGCCTTGCCATTCATATCTCCAGGTTGAAAGCCAAAATCGTATGCCACCACATAGAAGTTGAAGAAGGCTCCCCAGTATTCCACCCATCCCGTGTAACCATAACACTGCTGCATCAGTCTAAGGGAGACCAAATGATCGTCTTTATGTCTGGGCTTTCTAGTCATCAGATCCAACTCGCTTTCTTCATAAGCATAAGAAATTGCTGGGAGCATATCAGTTCCGATTTCAATGTACAAAATAATGACAGTAGTGACTGGCAAAGGGTACTGAAAAATGATGAATCCAATAAATGGGACGATTTCCGGCACTTCCGAGGTCAGAGAGTATACTATAGCTTTTTTGAGATTATCGAAGATTCTGCGACCTTATTCCACACCCAGCACTATTGCGCTAAAATCATCATTCAACAGAATCATATCTGCCGCATCTTTAGCCACGTCTGTGCCTGTGATGCCCATTGCAATTCCGATGTCTGCTCGTTTTATAGCAGGTGAATCATTGACACCATCACCTGTGACAGCGACTATCTCTCCCATTCTCTGGCAGCCTTTCACAATAATCAGCTTTTGTGCTGGAGAGGTCCTTGCGAATACGATTTGAGACTTGCTCAACCATGTCGATAATTTTTTGCCTTGATCAGCTTCGGGAAGACCATCGTCTTCCAAGCTCATCCGAGTCAGATCATCTCCGTGAATAACGATGGCGTTTGACATATGGAAAGCTTCCTCGAAACTAATCCCTTTTTCTTCAGCGATTTAATTGACAGTCTTCTCTCGAATGATGTGGCATTGTCTCGCTATGCTGGCCGCAGTTACCGGTTGATCTCCTGTGACCATGATAACTTTAATTCCTGCAGATTGACATTTAAGAACCGCGAATGGTACTGAATCTCTAGGAGGGTCGGTCAAACTAACCATGCCAACAAAGCATTGCTCATTAAATGGGAAGTTAGGGTTGTCAGCGTTAGGTATGAATTTATCCGAAAAGGTTTTTTTTGAGAGATGAAGCTTTGCGAAGCCCAATACCCTCTCGCCTCCTCGCCCATAAACATTATTAATATCCTTAAACTTCTGGTCCCACGATTCGTCTTTTAGAACTGGTGTTCCGTTGATCAAAACATGTGTACAAAGGTTCCAGATTTTTTATGGGGCCCCTTTCGTAAAAACGCAATAATTGGACTCTCCTTCCACAGTATAATGGTTAACACTAAACGCATACTTGTTTGTTGAGTTAAAAAGCATTCGACATTATTTATCAGATTTGTCAATAAAGACCGGATATCTTTTTCTCATCTCTTGAATATCGCCGATAGGCTGAAAAAACTTTATTAAAGCAGATTCAGAGGCATCTCCTGTTGTAGGCATGTCCAGATACATCATTGTGCTGATGTTCTAATCCCATCGCTGCTTGGCTTCAGCAACCTTTTCTGCTTTAAGCTAATTGGAGAAGTGTGGGTGATTGTTGATGGCGGCTAGTTTATCAGCAGGAATATTCTGGTCAAAATTAGCTACGGAGCTCACAGTGGCGCATTCCTGCAGTGCTATGAAACCTGGATCCTTTATGTTATAATCATATTTATATTCAGCTCCGTTCTTTTGGCGATTTGCAGCTTTATAGGTGCGCCCATTGTACCATAGATGGCAGGCAGTCATCTTATTCTGAGTCAAAGTACCTGTTTTGTCCGAGCAAATACAAGACGTAGAACCTAGAGTTTCTACAGCTTCGAGATTCTTGACTAGTACTTTTCGCTAGGAGAGACGTTTAGCAGTAACGGTCAATCCAATCGTAACCTCTGCAAGGAGGCCTTAAGGCACATTTGCCACAATAATTCCAATACCAAATATGAAGTTAGTGATTGCGGGGTATCCAATGGCGAATCCCAACCCAAATAGCAACACTCCCCAAAACGAGGCAAAAATTGTGATTCCGATAATAAATCTGGAAATCTCTTTGGAAAGTGGAGTCTCCTCCTGCATCGATGTTGCGGCGAGAGTGGCAATCTGACCAATAAAAGTTTTGTCACCTGTGAACATCACAATGCCTTTACCCATGCCCTCTTTATTGAGTGTTGAAAAGAATGCAACATTTTTAGTTTCGAGAGGATTGTTTTTGTTGGTACACTAGACTGTGCGTGACAGCAATTCGGTCTCTCCAGTGAGCGAGGAGTTGTCCACCTTCATACCCTGTGAATCCACAATCCTTATGTCTGCTGGTATCTTTTTACCGAGCTCAACTTTGATGAGATCACCTCTGACGAGTGTGCTCGCGTCGATGACCCTCTACAGACCATCGCGGATCACGATGGTTTGGGCCGGAATGAAGTCTTTGAAGCTATCCATAATGGCATCGCTCTTCATGCTCTGGAAGAAGGAGATGCCGCCAGTGACGAACACGATCGCGATTAGTACGATACCCATGTAAAAGTTGCTTGGGTCATCGGGGGTGAGCCCGTAAACCACAAAACACAGGATACCTCCAATCCACAGCAAAAGTGCGAAGGGGGTGGAAAATTCTTTCAGTAGCTTGATGCTCCAATGAGTTCCTTTTCGTTCGGTAAGTTTGTTTGGTCCTTCCTCAATTAGCCTTTTATTTGCCGCTTCTTAAGTCAGCCCTGTCTTAGGATTGGTGTTGTGCCTCTGACAAAACTAATCCAAAGGTATATAGTGGTCATCCATGTTTTTGAATT
>JAHDVE020005222.1:0-100718 GCA_022606495.2 Halesus radiatus | reverse complement strand
GAAAGCATCGCTTTCGAAACATGTAGATATTTGTATATTAATAAAGTGGTGTATACAAAGTAACTTTTAATTAATTAATTATTTTTTCTTTAATTAATATGTATTACTCCACATGTATTTAATATAAAATAATACATAATATATTTTCGGCATGTTCCAGAGCGGTGGATGCTCTCAGTATAGCCCTGGTAAAATACAACAACTCGAAAAGAAACGTCGCTTGAAATGCCTTTAGCCATGTTTGGTGATCATATCTGAATAGCCAGATGCATTCTAACGTTTCTCTTCCCAAACTCCTTCCCCTCCATGACACGGCTTTCTGTGCCTTTATTCGTGCCTTTATTACTGCAGCTCCCGATCCCCTCCATCCAATAATACCATAGGTTAGGATTGAGTTACATACCCTATAATGTTTTTTTATTTTTTTATTTTTTTATTTTTTTTTTCAATACATTTCTTAAATCATTAAATATGTATATTCATTTTCTTACCTTTTTTGCAACATTTATATGTGATGTTTGAACATAAGGTTATCTATCAACACATCTACTTATTTAATTACCTGAACACATTCAATACATCACAGTAACAAAGCCACTGAGTGTTCTGACATATACAATTTGATTTATGTATGTTTTTATTTATTATGTATGGCGTAATCGGTTGTCCAGCCAGGTTAGCGGCACTGAATCTAAGATAATTTGTTTTAGTGACGTTTAATGTAGGAATGTTTTTTATCAAACCAATGTTTTCCATGTTTCCATAAAGTTTTTCAGGTTCTTATTATCTATCGCCTTCACTAGAAAGCTTTGTATGTATTCTAGTGAATTGCTCTACAAATATTTTAATATTTTGGAATTGCGACAAAATTTCATTAATAAATTCGTTATAAATGTGTACAAAAATAAAGAATATTCTTGGTATTAATGGTTGGTATATATCAGAAAAATTCAACACACATATCAAACCAGAAGCCACAGCAGAGATGATTTGCCAATCCCAGTGAGTGTTACAACAATGTACCAAAAACACAAACCTATCTTGGACCAAAAATATACAACAAAATCTACTCTGACGTAAGAAACTGTGAATTATCATCATTCGGCAAAAAAAAAAAAATACCAAATGGCTTATTTATCCGCGAAGAAAGGACTCCGAAAACCTGTATTTATAAACCTCAGTATAATTTCAGAACCCAACTACGACAAAAAACAAAATTAACGTTACAAGACAATACTTTTATTTAATTCGTTAGAACCGGTAATATGTCTAGCTAGGAATTAATATCGACCAGGAAAAACATAGTAGATACTTTAAATTACACTTCAATTTATAAAAGATTATTATGTATTGTAAATGTCAATGTAAAATAAATAAAAAGAAAATTATTATTTTCAAAGTTCACAGTTGTGTTTGGGATCTACCAAATTTTGCGTGGCGATCGACCGGTCGATCGCGATCAACCGGTTGGGAAACTTTGCCGTGCCGTATACTGAGGGCAGTCGGGAGTTAATTCTGGTATTTCTATGCCTCTCCACGCGCCGCACACACGAAAAATAAAGCGTCGTTATTATGACAACAGAGATACATGGAATATTGCCCACTTTAGGCTACTATTTTGTTGCTCCACACCAAAAACTCTTTTATTTCACGGAAATTACGGCTAATAAAGCGGTAGCAATTAATTTCCGCCAAAGGCCAGATGTGTGCGTTTTTTATATTATTATTAATATTATTAGTACCTACCTACCCAAAATGAATATACATATACATATTTATATTATTTATTTATATATTTATTTCCAGACAATTTTTATAATATAAGCAATTATTATATAAAATGATGTGTATGTACTGTAAATTATTAACATATAATAGCGTATCGTGGACGCCTCACTAGGAGAACCTGTACTGAGGTTTTCACGTATTTATGATTTAGTGTTATTGTGAAATGGTTATAAAGTTATGTTTAAGAATAATAAAAATACATTAAACATATTGTAAAAACGACAAAAATTCAAATCAATTATTTACATCTAATGCAAATTAATTATTTATATTTAATGTAAATGCCGTTATGTTTGATTTGGTGTAATTAAGTTATGAAAAAAAAACTGTTTCTTCTGATTTTATCCAGTTCGAGATATTAAGTTTTATTAAATGTGTTTGTGTATTCTCTCTTGTTTGTTTTAAAGATGTAGGTATGTGATTATATAGTTTAATTGCATAGTATTTAAAATGTCTGTGGGAGTTATATTTTAATGGGATATTAAGGGCGGTGTTTGTTGAAGTTCTTGTTAGAAAAATTGGTTGGGATTGTAGGGTGTTACATAACGCATATACCCTATAAATTACTAGCCACTCGTTAAGTTAGCACCCCTAGCGTCAAAAATAAACATTACTCATACGCGGTCCCGGGTACGGCCGCGGGCTCGCAACGCTTCACTTTCTCTGTGGACCCGGGCTTGTCAACATCCTCTCCGAGGTGCACCATCCATCATGGACTTGGCAATGGAATATTACCCGGACGCACGACCGACAACCATCATTCCCAACCGTGAGCTGTATCTTGATTATCCCCTTTACATTGTGTTGTAATTCCATTTCGAGCCACATTTAACAATGCCGTTCGTAGAGTTATTTCAGAGAGAGAATCTTAGATTACCCGTAACATTTTTGTAACATTTAGGTTAGCATGATCCCTTTGTGTAATCTTACTATGCCTGTGTCCTTTTATACCGAGTAAACAACTGATTACTGAAAGCATCTGAGAGTTTTAATTAATAAAGTCTCGAGTCACAATCCCCAATTATAAGACTGACTGTCGATTCACGATCCTGAAGAAGAGCTCTGAGGCCTGCCGATTGTGAGCTAGTCGTAGGTCCCGAGCTGAGCTCCCTGGAAGAAAACCCCTCTCAGGGTATACACACACACACACACACACACACACACTGTCTCCCGCAGATTCACCTTCCCAACCTTCCTCCTTACCTTCTCCCGCATTCCCGCTTTCCCCGCACAAATCCGTAAGTTAACAAGGGGTATATGAAGATTAGATTGGAAGAGATGAAGGATTGAAAATTCTGCATAAAGTTGTCTAATTGTCATAAGGTCCAAAAGCTTTAAAATTTCAGCAGAATCTGTAAAGTATGATACAAATATTAGTTGCACTTCCACATGTATGTAATTATGGATTGCGAAAGTGCAAAAAATATGGTCCTTAAAATTGTGCGTAGGGAGATGTTCTTAATACTTTTAAAGAGAAATATTATATTTTTAGATTGGTTGCAATATATTCAATATGGTCAGTCAAGCGTAGAATACACAGAAACTATATATAAAAAAACACACACACACACGCTGAAGAGCTTTAGTTCATTATCGTAACGGTCACCACCCAAAATTACACACTTTGCAGGTTGCTAACTCAAGAAATACTAAGAATGATATATCTGTTAATTCCATAATTAGGATTAATTAGGATGTATGAGGTTTCAATAGAAAATAAACTGTGATCTTATAAATGCTCTGGAATTTTAGATAGAATGTTCAAAATTGCTTTCACTGGTTTTCAAATTGCACCTATTTTCAGGCATGGATGTATTTTATAAAATTTAAAGATAACAGTTCGAAGATTTTTATCTTTTGAAACCTTATACACGTCCGCACTACTCACATAGAATTTACAGATAAATAATTTGTAGTAATTACTTGAATTAATAACCTGAAAAGAGATATTTAGGGCCATTTTTGAGTGCTGGCCCTTGCAGTTTGAATTATAAAATTATGTACGTAATAAGGTGTGATCTACTATTTTCACGACCGATAGTTTAATGTTATTTGACGATTGGAGTAGTTATCTTGAGCTAACGTTTTGGACTGCTTTACAGTATCCATCACCAGAGGGTGAGAGAAACATGGAATCGGGAAGGAGGTGAAAGCGCAAGACGATGCAACACCCTAAAAGAAATACGAGAACTGTGTTTGTACAGCATTATTAAAATTTATTAATATTTTTCACGTAAATCTATCTACTTGTGAGATAGTTCGACTGAATAAATATATACATCTTATTTTTATTTTTTATTGTTTGGCTAGAGCGCCATAGGGGTGATTCAATTTCCACTTAAGTACTATCATTTTAGGGCGATCGCATTGTTTAACTTAACCTAGCCATTAAACCTTAACTAACTGTGCCAGAAAAACAAGATTCAATCAGAAAAAGCTTGAGCGAATATGATTGCAAATAACAGACTCCACGAACACAAGATAGTTCCCATCAAGTCGGGTTCGCGCTACGAGCAGTCCTTAACGTTAAAGCTCTCGAAAGCTGCTCCACTTTCCGCGCAAGAGAGAAGAAGCCTTTTCTCGCGGGAAGTCGTTAGTTTTTTCCTCCGTTTCCTTCGCAAGATTCAGGCAAAGATAGTGGATTCATTGCGTCATCACCCCGGGCCATTATACAAGATTATTATTAGCGAGATTCTGGTTTGAAAGGGTAAAGCGCTGATGTTACCCCGTGAGTAATGATGGGGAGGCCTTCGATAGTACTTAGCGGGAAAAAAATACCCGAGCATTTAATGCGCTTATCTCGATTGAAGGTTATGGGGATTAGGCCCTGTTTGGAGCGTTTAATCTGACGTTGTAATACTGCAAAAGAATGGGAGATAAATTAAATAAACGAAGGAGGTTCTGGGGTTTTCATACAATTCTTGTAAAGATCACAGATTGCATGGTACGAGTTTTTAAATACTAAACGTAGATTTTAGGTTTTTCGAAGATTGATTCATATTTGAAGAAGGTTGACAAATTCGTGGTGTTTACGTTGGAAGCGATCTTTAAAAGGTGTTCGAAAGATGATTCTACAACATAAAATACATACAAGCATGAAAGGTAATAACTTTTAATCATTGAAGAAGATAATATTAACGAATCTCAAATAAAATATGAAACAGAAAATAAAAAGGCATCAGTTGCATCTGCGCCTTGTCTGGAGACTAAGGTCCTGGGTTTGATTCCCAGATTTGAGAGGTTTTTTTATCTATTTTTTATGTCTTTTTTATGTCTTTATTTCGAATTTCATTTGAGATATGTTAAGGGAAGCGGCTGCGCGGACTGTTTTATACACAACGGTTGTAGAAAATATCTAGTGCGGATTAGATGTATTTTTTTTTCTGAAATTTCAAAATAAAGGCCAAAATAAAGTAATCGAATTTTCGCGATTTCAGAGGCAACTTTAGCAATTATTTGCGGGGTGGTGATTTAAAAAAAAAATTCCCCGTCTACTATAAAAATATAATGAAATATAAAATAAAAAAAGCATTAAAATGAGTATTAAGATGGCCTAAATTTAAATTAAAAACGATCATTTTACGTTGCAACGCAAATTTGCCGTACATAATTAAAAATATCGACCTGAAAAAAACGTTTTTCTTAAGTTTAGTATTTTTTTAATTTTCTTTATGTATACAAATTTACATAGCAAATATGACAATTTAAAAAACAAAACATAAACCAGCAAATTATTTTCAAAGCTGCCTCTAAAATCATGAAAAATTGATTTCTTCAATTGTCTATATTTCAAAATTTAAAACAAAAATAAATAAAATACTTCTAATCCGTACTAGATATTTACTCTGCCTCTAATTTTAAAAATAAAGATCACACAGTTTGGAAAGGCATTTTAGCCTCATATTCAAAATTAAGTTTTGTATGAAACAGGCACCCGTTCCTCTCAATATCATATTCTTCAATGAGATTTATAATCTTCAACAAGTTATTCAATTAAATTGGATAATAACTTTGTTCGACATAGATGTGCGACGTTGCCACGTTTATTAATTGTTTTTGTTTTTAATTCGTAGAACTCCATTTATTTTTTTATTTAATGTAAATCAAATTTTATAATGCTATTATTAAGTTCTGCAAGTATTTTTAGTTATTATTATGACAGCTATTTTAGCGTTCAAGGCCATTTTCAAACTGCGGTTAATCCACATTGTGATTATGTTTTAAAAACCCGTCCAAATTAGAATGGGGTTGGAGTGAATAAAATCATATAAATAAGTCGTCACAATGTGGATTAACCGCAATTTGAAAATGGCCTTGAACGCCGAAACATCTGTCACAATAACAAAAACTAAAAATACTAAAATGCAGAATTTAATAATAACATCAGTAAATTTGGTTTACATTAAATTTACAAAAAAAATTTCCACGTTTATTAAATATTCCATCTAATGCGCAACACAAACCCCTGTACTAGTATTAAAAGCGAAGTTGATAGAATTAACAACGTTATTAAAATATTAAGAGTACAACAGCTTTTTCAGTTCGTTTTCATCAACGTAAAAAACATATATTAATTGGCCGACATATTATCTCTGCGTTCAGCGTTGGAATAATTCATACTGTAATGAAATTATACAATATTATTATTAATGTAAACTTGACGCGTGAGTAATAGTGGCGTGCCGTCCATAAAGGCTGAAAAGCTGTGCCTACCCCAAGAAAAACGAAACAAAGAAAAATTACTTGTAAAACAGCACACAGCCTATATTTGATAATAGCCCAACACACTTCAATTATGATAATAGACAGGGTGGATGTTAAATGAAGAAATTTGTGTTACCTCCCTCTTCTAACAAGTGCAACTAAAGAAAGGAGTCAATCGGGGTTTTCCCCGAAAAAGACTCCAACAGCAGTGGCGTGCAGTCCATAAAGGCTGAAAAGCTGTGCCTACCCCAAGAAAAACGAAACAAAGAAAAATTACTTGTAAAACAGCACACAGTCTATATTTGATAATAGCCCAACACACTTCAATTATGATAATAGACAGGGTGGATGTTAAATGAAGAAATTTGTGTTACCTCCCTCTTCTAACAAGTGCAACTAAAGAAAGGAGTCAATCGGGGTTTTCCCCGAAAAAGACTCCAACAGCAGTGGCGTGCAGTCCATAAAGGCTGAAAAGCTGTGCCTACCTTAATAAAAATGTACAAAAAAATTATAAATTAATAAGAATAACTTTGTTTACACCCCATTTTTTCATATATAAATAACAACATGTTTCGAAAGTACAGCTTTCCTCATCCGGACAAACAGTATACTAAAAAGAATAACAAGTATAGAACATATTTCTTTGCTTTTGAAACATGTTGATATTTAAATATTTAAAAAAAATTGTGTAAACAAAGTTATTCTTATTAATTTATTAATAATGACACCACAAAGTGACAAAAAAAATGTTAAAAAAAAACCATAAATTTCACAATCATTTTTTTTCCTAGAAATTTGTAAGAAACATGTATGCTCATTTAGTCAGTTAGCCGCAAAAAACAGCGGAAGATAAAATGGCGATTTTCAAATATGCAATGCACACAGCCTACCGTTTATCTTGGAGCAATGCACGCCATTGGCGAGTAATGTTGGCGTTGTCACTATAATCACAGAACACCGTGTCACCAACGCGATGCGGTCTGTACACGGTGGCATTCGCAAGTTTACAGCAAAGTTGATGATAGAACATGAATACAATGAAAACATGACATGCACGTGGAAATTAATTTACGTGAATGTTGTGGAAAATGCCAAATAATTATTGAGCTGATGGAAATGATAAATTCTTGATACGACAAATCAGATTTTGAAATCCCTGTTGTAAAACTATGTGAGTTATTACGAAAGAGAAGATTCTAAAAGAATGCCAAGTCAATGTAAGCGCGAATAACAAGAATGAGAAAATGTCTCATAAACGATTTGGACATGGATCGTATAAGGGATGGAAGTTAAAAGTAATATTTATTTATTTATTTGTAAGAAACAAACAGCTTTTAATACAAATTTATATACGAAGGAAGTTTAACAAAAGGTAACCCAACAAAGTTTCTTGTGCTAACAATGGTTAAGTACAGATGTTTTATAAGAAAAAAAAATAAAAAGGAAGGGGGGAGAGGAAGAGGAAGATAGGATCGGAATAGGAGATATTCTGAATACATTTTATACTCGTGCATCAATTTGTGGTAGTACGTATTACTTCGGTTCCATGTTTTGAAAGGGTATTGTGAAGAATGACGATATTGTGAAATTGTGCTTTATATTGCGGGATTTGGAGAAGATTAGTCCTGCACGCCGGCAAATAAAAAAAAAGCCGTTCAAGGCCATTTTCAAACAGTTTTGAAACAAATTGAATGCTGAAACATCTGTCACAACAATAAAAACTAAAAATACTTGCAAAACTTAATAATAACAAATAAAAAAAAAAATTAAATGGAGTTCTACGAATTAAATAAAAACACATTGATAAAAATCAGTTTAATCCATGTTAACATTTGGGATTTGACTGGATGTAGGAATGCGGGAGAAGGAGAGGAGGAAAGGTGTGCCAGAACAGTTACAGGAGACAGGTCTTTTGTACAGACTTACCCGGAGAGGGGTGTCCCTCCAGGGAGCTCGGCTCTGGACCTTCGACTAGCTCAGTCTCGGCAGGCCAAGAAGCTCATCTGCAGGGTCGTAGGCCGACAGGCAGTCTTATAATTGGGAACTGGACTTGAATACTTTGTCAAATGAAACTACCGAATGCTTTTAGGCTCAGTGTTTAATTCAGAGGAAGGTACAGACATGGTGAGTGTATCTATGATGAACAGTGGGCTAACCTATCCTCAAATGAATGTTACGGGTGAACTCTCTCTGATATTCTCTAAAACGGGCATGTAAACAGGGACTCGAACAAGTTAAAACACAAACAGGGGGAAAGTTAAAGACAGCTCACAGTTTAGGTTGTAGTGGCAATTGGGGTCTCCGTGGGAGCAATTATCAGCCACCCAAGATGGTTGCTCGCGTGCTCCTCTTCGGGACGTAGTTGGCGGCGGCCGGGAAGGCCATCTCCAGCGCGGGTCAGGGTGCGTGTTTCCAAGGCCGGTTCCGAGCGGTGAATGTGCGAGTGAACGAGGAGAGGGGACCCGCGTACGTCCGAGTTACGTTTGCGGCCGTGTGTGGTGCTGACGTCGCTTTTACGAGTGGCTAGTTTTAGGGAACTTACTGACGTTACGTAACATCCAATATGCAAGTGGTTGTAAGAAGAAGTCGGGATGCCTCAGGAAGAGATCGTAGAATTAAATTAATCAAAACTCTGAGTCGGATAATGTAGAGTCGGAAAAAAATAGATGAGTATGTGCGAGACGATGTACGAGTATTAATGTAAATGAAGTGTAGATTGGGTGTCCAGACCGAAATGTGTGATGTTTCTTTATATCTTCCGATATGATGTGAGAGATAACAACAAATAAATATAATTCTAGGATATAATATATTCCCTCCACTCCAACTAGTAGTGCATTAGTTTATTTTCATATCAGTCTACAAGAAATAATGCATTCTGTCCACTAATAATAAACTCTGAAAGGGGAATACAGTTACTGATGGAATTATTCAATAGGCAAACGCCAAGGCAATGAAAATCGTTGAAATAAAAAAAGTTAATCTTTTGTACGGTTCGTATATTTGAAAATAGACAGTTTTTCAAAAAAAAATCCTCCCTATCTACAGGGAATAAAAATAATTTTCCAATAGCTGGCCATACTGGCTTTGTAAGCTATTTTTATCGTTGGATTCCAGCTACTCGTTCAGGCGGTAGCCATGTTTATATTTTGAAAAGAGACGTTTGTGTTTAATCTTAATGTCATAAAATGTTTTTTTGACGTAAATTTTGAAGGTTTTAAAAAAAAAATTATGTTAGTACCGCACAAGAGTCCCAACCGTCTGGACCCAGTGAGACTATGGCATTCCAAATTGGGGTATGTTGTGAGGCCGAAGGTATTGAGGAGGGTAAGAAGATGGGGAAGAGGAAGGTAGGGAATTACCTGGGTATTCCGATCTGGTCACTAAACACGGCTAAAGTCATTGCGAGCAACGTTTCGATTCTGAATGATGGTCTTTCACCAGGGCGATATCGGCAGTATCTAATACTCTGGAACGTGCCGCAAATATACTACATATTATTTTAAATAAATAATTTGTGAAATAACAAAAATTAATCAAATAAAATTTGCTAGCGCACGCCGGGATTTGAACCCGCGACCTCCGGATTCGTAGCCGAGGATCATAACCACTCAACAACGGAGGCTATCAAAGGTATGTTTTTGTTATATCATTTTTATGTAGTTTTTTTTTAAATATTAAAATGTTGTATTTTTTGTATACAGTATACTATTTGTGATATTGAGAGAAACATGCCCTGTGAGATCTGATGTTCTTTCAAATGAAATTAGAAAAAACCTCTAGAAAAAAACAAACTGTATCAAAAAAATTTCAAATTTCACGATCAGGTCTGAAAGAGTCAAAGCTAAAAAACATGAAATCCCCTACAAACTTTGATAATTATGTTTTAATCATAATATTAGGGAGGTTATGAAAAATGTTTTCCAGAGTACCAAATATCGAATTAAGCATTTCTGAACTAAGATTCTTTAGGGTCCGGATCGACAGATTCCACCGTTGACCCCAAAACTCATTTATCCCTAGATCTATTGCGTAATCTGAAATATAAATTGATTATGTGCCAGTGAAATATAATTTTAGACGGGCCAGCCAACCATCCCCTTGTTCCAAATTTAAACAGCCCCGAGCATTCAATATTTGAATTTGGATTTTCTATTGATAGGTCTTGATTAGCGCAAAAAGCAATGAAGGCTTAACGTAAAAGGGTAGTTCCGTCGTAAGGGTGGGTCGAGCAGGACCCTTGCCAAAACAAAGGCCGTGGATTCCGATTTAACGTTGGAAATTAATCCTCTGTCAAGAGTGCCATTACACACGACCAGCGCTGTCACGTGTAGGTACTTCGTCAATATCTGGCCTCTTTCGGAATGGGGCAGGTAGCTGTCGATATTGGAGTTCAGAAACATAAAGGTCCACCGAAAACCGACAGTAATATATATATATATTAAAAACAACAGGTAAGTGCTGCCATATTTTATGAAACTCTCTTTTATCTATGCTTACTCGTGCTCATTTGGGAATAATTTAATGGCATAATGTATTTTTGTAGTTTTAGGACGAATATTGGAATAAAACTCTTTAAGACAAAAAATGTCAACGAAATATAATAATGCAAAGGACCTATGAATAGGGAAATTAGCTTTGTATCTAATATATACAACGAGCTTTACAAAACGACTCACATTAAAAAAATATGCAACAAACAAAATGTCGTATCTTACTTTTTAACATTTGGTTGACTAACTAAAAAAAAAAAACTGGGAATATTTTATAAAGCCGTTCAATGCTCTAAAGGTTTGGCTGCTTCAGATAAACAGATTGTCTGATAGTTAAGAATGTCCGAAAAACATTACGTTTATATAATTATAATGGATGAGAAACTAAATTTCACTGCTCACTTTCAGCAAATTGTAAATAAGGTTTAAAAAACTTTAGGATGTATACTAAGAACAATAAAAAAATTGAATCGTTACAAGTATTAAATTTGTTGTACATATCTCTAGTTAGAAGACTAATAGAATAATAATTCCATATTGTGGTCGCCGCTCTACAACATACATATTCATAGTGTAGAAAGAATTCAAAGAAAATGTTACGTTTCATAAATTTTAAAGTTAACACACCTTTAGAGCACATAAATTACTCGTCGTTAATGAGTATTTTAAATATTCCAACATTAGAAAACAGACGTAAAATTAACGACCTAATCTTTTTATTAAAATTAATAAATCGTAAATTCAATTGTTCTGAACTCCCACATTTAAGCAACCTATATATACCCAAACGAATTACAACATTAACATTTTACATATCTATACCGTATATATATATATATATACAGTCCCAACTATAGTTTGCATTCTCCAACTCAACGCTTACAGAGTCTTCGTAACAAATACTTAAATGATATGAATGTATTTGACAATAATCTAAACATGACAAATTAAAAAAAAAACAAATTATTTCTATCTAGTTGATAAATTATTGTTAACTACAACTACATTATTTATTTTTTCTGTTCCTTTATATTCCTGTGTATTTTTAGCTTTGGTGCAGTTTTTTTTTTTTCAAGCGTATTTAACTTTTGTGCATGTTTCCTATTTTTTTTATGTGATTTAAGAATGATGTACGAGTATTTGTATGTAAAAGCCGTCTGGGCGTTTAAATAATAAAATAAAATAATAAATAATGAAGTTTTAAATACTGCTTTATCTACGTGGACAGCCTTTTAACATGAGCCTTACTCAAATGGCTCTATTTTGATGATGTTTAGCGTCTCTCAGACATTGGAAACTGGCGATTCTCTTCAAGCGTGCCACCTTTATGTGGGACTCCAGTTTCACTTCCCCAACGAAAAATCTATTGGAAGATGTTTAAATTTCACCTGTAAATAACTGTTAGTCGATCCGAATACTGAGTAAAGAGAAGATAATAAATAAAGAAAACACTCGACTAAACACCAAGAGAAAAATACGCAATAAAAGCTTATTGAGAAAAAATTTAAAAACTACTTGCACAACGAAAAGGGAAAGTTACTCTAAAAAAATACGGAAATTTTTGGCGTCTTTTTGCTCTCGTATAATCCCGCTCCTTCCATAGGTAAGTAGGTATTAAGGTAAGTGGCGCAGATAGCCGAGAGTGAAGGCAATGGCCACTTAGATTTAACGTCCTCGCCGCGATCCGGGGCTATTGGTAGACGAACTAACATGGACGGAGTTATACGAGTATGTGAGTATCATGTGGGTGGAGGCACAAATGGAAGTGACATTTTATTCATGGTTGCTTGTTTATTCCAGAATTTTGTTTTTTTACATAAAAACTAAAAATGAAACTATAGGTTTGACGCAATTAAGTCGTTATTTTTAGACCAGCGCGAACTGATGCCTCAGGAGGGGAAGAAATCTATGGAAAAAGAAGCGCTACAATAGCGCGGGACTCCAACAAGTCTTCACCAGTAGTTGATCGTACATGTTCATATTCATACAGAAACATAGAAATATCTCACTTTTCACATTCGCAAAATATCCATTGAAACGAGAGATTCACAACAGTTTATTATATTATATATTATAGTATTTCTTATAAATTAATCTAATATATGTAATTCGAGTCTGTTTTACGGATACAAGTGTGGAACCTGCTCAGAGGAAATATACCAGCATACGAGTATATACACGGGCCACGGCATCTTACGAACTCAACGCCCGATATAAGAGAGGAACACCCATTCAAAATAAGTTGGTGTCGATATCATGAGAACGAGTCATTTTTCCAACTCGTTCCATCGTAACATGGATATGAGTGATGAGTTTCCGGAATTCGGCTTTCCTCCTTCATAAATCTTACCCTCTTCAATAACCGGATTAACAAATCACTTCTTTCAGCTTCTTCCTCAACAGTCATCCAATCGGGCAGTGATGTAAATCCTTTGTCTCCGTGCGTTGTTAGGTGAAACATAAAAGGATAAACATAATGGGAAGTTTTTTTAGGAATACCGCTACTTACAAATTTATGTACTAGCTACATACAACCCCTCTGCCATTCTTAACACCTTATTGGTTTTGTCAGCACTTTTTTCGTAAGACTATATAAGGAAACAGTCTAAAAAATACACACATTTATTTCGGAGCAACCCGATTTTCGGAACTTTTCAGGCTTTACAACCAAATGGAGTGTGAAGAGGGTAGCAACCGAATGATTCCATTCAATATAGTATTTTGAACAAGGGTTAGACAAGTGACAGCAAATTATTGTAAACTCATTATGTTTTGATTTGTACTAACCCCAATAAAGAAAATCGTAGCGATTCATAAGATCATTGAATAAGCGAACTTTTTATCAAAATTAAACTACTTTATGGCACAAAATATGAAAATTGATTGATATTTGAAAGCTTCATATCTCATGATGCACGTAACGTTACAAACTGAAAAAAGGTTAAATTGACATAAAAAATAATAAAAAACCGTTAAAACAACGCTGTGAATTTGACGACAGAGCGCGAGAATATGCTGAGAGAAACAGACATATTTCTATGCTAAAAAGTTAATTTAATGATCTCCCTTTAAAATATCCACATATTGAGAATTGTCCGAAAGAAAATTGTTTTCGATAAGTGATATTAAAATGATGCGTTATTAAAACTACAACAAAAATATTTCTACGAAGGTTTACACATAGAATTTTAAAAAATGCTCATAAACCTGAAATATTCAAGCACAAAGAAAATCGATAAATAATTGGCAACAATGATGAGATGTGTAATGAGTAATGGTATGAAAGCAGTGAATGACAAATCTTTCTACGTTATTATTTCTCAATAATAGAAAACACACAACACCCGGATACAATCTACAATCAGCACGCTTCGTTGTTCCTGGAGGTGAAAAGGAGAATGGAAAGCGGCCTCACGATTATAACGATATTTAATATGCAAATTTTAACACAAAGAAGATAAATTATTTTATATCAATTTACATGTTTTATTAATTATCATTATTCTATGTCCAAAATCTGACTGACGATATAACGCATAAATCATACAAGAAAGTAATATCTCAAGGGAAAAGGACATTTCCGATTGAATGCATTTCGAAACTTCTAACATTGTTCTTTTGTGTATAGCAAATATTTTATATACATAGAAATATAACGTACGTAATGTCGATATTGCTGTTGAGAATTTCATCGCATATTTATAGTTAAATGGGTTAATGGAAAGCGATTTTATAAATTTATTTTAGACCCGTGAAAAATCACGAGATATTATAATTGTCGAATATGTGAAGCTTAAAGTTTGCATCAAAAATAAAAAAAAAGAATAAAAAAGAAAAAAAAGGGTGTTTTTAAAATAAAAGTAAGAATAAAAATTTACTGCTAATTGCGAAGGCAACTATGCTGACATTACACCACCGACTATTGTAAGAACGGCGACATAAATTCATTATATGTACTGAAAAGGAATTAGAATGTTACATACATCACATCACATCAGAAATTACATTGTTCAATTAATTAGCCAATTTAACAAATTATTTATTTTATCTACAGGTAATTATAGATATTGTTTATCGTCATCAATAAAGAATAAAGTAGATTATTTCGTATTCACGTTGGAAAAAAACAACAACGTGGGCGAGTATTTTTGGAGAAGGCCGCGTAGAAATAATTTTTTAAAAATTTAGACAAAAATTTGGACTCGAATTTGATCCCGTATTTGGCGTACAAATAACAACACCGGAATAATATAATATACTGGCTTATAGCGCAGCATCAAAACATTACGTTTTATACTAAAAAAAACGACAAATCGAAATATTGTTTACCGAGGCGTTAACAGATCGGTTATTATAGGCATTTTTACATCCAAAATGGCGGCAAATGTGGGTTCACCCACCCCCACACCAGTCTACCTATCTGGTGACTCCCATGTTTCATTTCATCTCCTTTTCTGCTTTTAGAAGCCCGGGGGCACCAAACATCACACACAACGTGAAACGCAAAAAAAGTTTAGATTTTTGGAAACCTTTGTAGGCTTATTTTAGCCTTTTGGAGGATTGGGATTCAACACAATACAAAAAATGGATCGTCGGCATCAGCTACTGGAGCATTTAATATGGATGAATGTACTTCAAAGCATTATACTTCTTTGTTTATGTTAAGCACCTGTATTGATCAAAGGTAAAAGGTTATTGGAGGTACGTTGAAAATATAAATCTGGAACGTTATTCATTGATAACGTTCTAAATATACGTAGAATGGTAGGTATTTAAAAGTATTTAAAAGGGGATCATAATAATGAAGGCCCCCGCAGCATGGTAGTTTACACGATCGATGACCGTAAACAAATCGAGAATAAGGGTGAGAGAGATACATGCATGTTTGTAAGACTAGAAAATGTATTTGATGGACTCTTCTCACAGATTCCAGCTCGATTTAACTTTTTATAAAGGTATTCTATAAATACAAGTACCTTGATTATTTAGAAATGGTCAAAATGAAAGACCTACCGAATCCAAGATGCGAGAGAAACCTTCATATAACAAATTTTATGTAATTAGGGAGGTGACATTTTCACACCAAGGAAAACACACTTCAGATTGTTTACACGATGGAATTCCTGCATCTTATAAATATGAATATGTTCAACATGTGAAAGAGTATGTTTATTTGGGTGTCATTATTGATTATTTTTTCAAGTGAGTGGGATTTAAAATTAAATAAAGTTTGTATACGACTAAGAGGAATTGTTAGTAGATTATAAAAATTAAAGTTCTTTTTTCCAATCTGCACACTTCGCATAATTTATTTATCATTGGGTGAATCTGTTATAAAGTATGGAATCACAGCCTGGGACTTTCCCGAGTAACAAATATCAATCATGTTCATTCGGTGCAAAATTCATTGATTAAATTATTAGCTCATAAAAATTTATACGAACAACGCCATAATATTCCATACTTTTATGAGTCTCAAAACTCTTTCAGTAAGAGCAATTTTGTGAAAAAAAAACCACTAAGACAGAATTAGATTTTTTTTTTTTTTTAAAAGAAAGACAAATATTCCCTGGTGACGAATAACCTGACAATATTTGAAAATCTCCTACTACCGTCACAGTAAGCGAAAGATGTTGCTTGCGTCGTAATGGAGGACTTAGCCAGCCGAGGAATTGAACTCACGACGCCTGGGTGAGACCCAAACGCGATGCCAACTCAGCCACTGACTGGTCAAAGATATACCTATACATTTAAGAGTGAGTAAACAACACACCATCAAATTTCGGATAAGACAAAGGGTTTCTATTACAATGATGGAAGGCAACTTCAACAATTATCACAGCTAAGTAAGACTAAAAATCTAATCCAACAATAAAAAAATATATAAAATTTTATCTTCCTAGTCGACCAGCAAAATATTCAAAGTAGTGAAATACCCAGCAGTTAATAATAAGGTTGCCCTTAATGGAAGTGGGCCAGGAGCCAGCGAAGGGTTGGCTGGTCGGCCCTGATTAATGTGCCGGAGGCTCGAAGGGCGCGATAAGCCTCAGTCTGCTTGATGATGATGAAATCAAAGGATATATTATATTGTTCGGCGGCAGGAGGCACGCGAGGGAGGTAAATGATTCGATATTGAAGTATCGTTTATAGTACACTGATAGCTTGCCGTACATGGTGAATTGTTTCATTTTATTGATTGAGCTTTTGAATTCGTATTTTAAAATCACAGGAAAACGTGTGTTTATTGAAAGTTTAGATTTAAATGCATCAAAAAATAGTACGTACCTAAAGCAAAAGACATAAAAATTTCAAATAGAAGAGTAAGAGTTATGATTCGAATATCTTTCAGAAGACGAATGGAAAAGTATACAAGAAACTTATAGAACGTCTAAGATAATTATAAAACGCACAGGTCCACCGGGGATGAAAAATAATGTTTTATTTATTAAGTCAGTTTATATTACATTTTGTTTATATAAACTAATACGTACATAGTTACATTTCACTGTTTACATAATATATTGTAGTTTTACAGTATTACAATTATGTTTTAATACATTTATTCGTCAGTCTTTCAGGCATCTCATCGTACAGTTTCAGCCTCTAGACAACAAATCGTTCTGTGATTCTGTTTTTCTCATATGGCGTAATCTAATTCTATCAACATTTCTGGTTTCATAACTACGAGTATGTACATTTTTATTAAAAACAATTTCATCCATAAAATATTTTGGCATTCGGTTATTCAGAAATTTATGTATAAAAATTAACACATTGTACAGCAGTCTATTGGAATACAATCGACCACTTCTCTCATTAGATTGATTCTTGTATATTTGCTTTTCCTTGATATAATACATCTCATACCTCTGTTTTGAATAATTTCTAGCTTGGTTAGATTTCCTTCATTGGCCAAATATAATATCGCAGAACAATAGTCTAAATTTGAATCAACTATAGTTTTATAAATTAGCTCTGTAGTATTTCTATTTAGTTTATTTATTAGTCTTCGAAGGAAATTTGATTTTGATACCTTTTTCAACACATTCAAAATTTGCTGTGAAGGTTAGTTTTGAATCCAATATTACACCTAGATATTTAAGTTAATTTAGTTTATCAATATTTTCATCATAAATTGTCAAATTTAACCGTATATAATGTGATTTATTGCATATTTCCATATATTTTGTTTTGCTCATATTCAGTTTTAATTTGCTTATTTTCATCAATTTTGCTATACTTTGTAGGTCTTCGTTTATTTTATTTATTGCATCTTTGCAATTTAACATTAAAATGTATATTAACGTATCGTCTGATTTTTTAATTTTTTATGTTTTCAATTTTATCAATTATTTGTAAACTATAAATAAAATTGGGCCTAATACCGACCTTTGACGAACAACTGGGTTATTTTCTATCGGTTCAGATATTGATCTTTCAACTTTTGTTACATGTTTTCTTCCTTGGAGATATTCTTTGAACAGGTTTAGAGCTATGTCAGAAAGATCTAGAGCTTTTAAATTTTTAATAGTTTTTTTTTCCTTTCCATCGTCTCAAAGGCTCTTTCAAAATCTAAGAATACTGCGATGGTATTTTTTTCTATTTCTTTCTCCAGGAATCAATCAGTATGTTTATTCCCGCTTTAAAGGAATTATTGTTTCTGAATCCCGATTGTTCGTCGCATAAAATGTTACGTTTTCCAAATACCCAACGAAATGTCTCTTTATTACCATTTTAAGTATATGTTCCTATTTTGGTAATATATTTATTGGTCTAAATTCTTCAAATGTCTTATTGACAACTTTTGGAATCACAATAGATGTTTTTCACGTGTCTGGAAATTTTCCACTTCGTAATTATTCATTTATTATATTCAATAGATGAGGTCCTATTACTGACCTCGCGTCTCTCAAAACTTTAAAATTGATCATCTGCACTTTTATTTGTTTTGGTGATGTTAAGAATCTGTAAAAGATACGTTTCATCAATCTCTTTAAACAAAACTTATTTTCGATTAAGCTAAATATTTCTAACGTGGACAACTTCCTTATGTATTTATATACTCTGTTGTAATTCTGTCATGCTGTTGTCAAAATATTTGTTGAAGCGGTTCTGTATGCGACCCTGCATCTGTTGTGGAAATTCAATGTCACGTTACATTCCTTTCTCTTCGGTTTGTAGTAATCCTTTTATGATTTTCAACTTTTTTTGAGTCTCCCTTTTCACAGACGATTTTAATTTTAAAATAATCGTTTTCACAAAGTTTCAATGATTTCGAGTATTTATTTCTTAAAATTTTTAATAACATCCAGTAATGTCGGTTTCTTGAGATTTTATCAATTTTGTACAACCTATCTCTTTCAAATTGTATCGATTGTATTTTTTTAATATACCATTTATTTGTTCCTCGTATTTCAACAATTTGTAACATTTAAAACAAATGTAATTGTTGAAGAAGATAATATTAAAAATTTAAAGTAAAACATGAAACCGATAATGACACAGAAAAGAGAAAAAGACGTTCACATGTTTCATTTGAAAATTGTTAATATTATCTTCTTCAATAAATAAATATTACAATGAGGTCAATAAGTTATTCCAATAAATTGAGATAAAACAAATTGTTTTCAAATGTCGTAACTTTTTCGTGGATATTATAAAAAAACATGTCTTTTAATAAACTTGAACGAGTTTTATTTTATAAAGTATTTAATTTTGTTTGATGTCCAGTTGGATTCTAGATTAACTAGTTTCATACATAACCGTGCCCATTATCAGGGCAGTAAAACAATAAAGACTTTAATTTTTATGCATATTTTGAAATACATATACACGTATGTCGTTTTTCCCACTATAGGAGAAAATGTAGGGACAAATTGTTAAAACGACTGTTACATATGTCTTACATTATTATTGTAAAATTATTTTATTCCCAACGTTTCAATAGACAGGATTTCTAAAAAATTCTCTACGATAACACTGCAATGATGACATACAACGAATAATGCGTCTATCCCACTTTAAATAAACGTAAATGTCTAAATGAAAATTTCATGTAAACGTGGCAGGCTCAGTTTTATGGGCCGGGAGAAACTCAATTTAAAACCCCGGGCCGACGAATGTAACGGTACTTCTAATGGAAAAGAAACATTATTTAAAAAATATCATTACGGAAAGCTGACAATGGGCGAGATAGCATAGGGGGGGGGGGTTACTTTAACCCCCTGGATACCGGCAAACGATTAATCGTTGTTCTTGGGATAAGGAAATGCACGACAACGATCGTTGTCCGGTCAAGTAATGAAAGAGAGGAAAATAGGTAGATTTGTCAAAATAGTTTTTAAAGAGAAATGCTACAAAAGTTTTTGTGTTTATTATTTAGCGTCGAGGCATTTTAATTACATGCAGTAATACACACAGGTAAAAACACACACTCAATGTAATTATATACAATTATGTAGGTAGGAACTCAACAATATTTATTGTTGATTTGGCCTTAACGATCGAGATAATTACTTTTGATTTGAGCATAATATTTACACGTCATTCGGCAAATGGATATAACATTTCATGGGGGATTATACACTCAATATACATTAGGATTATACACCCAAACAAATTTGTATTCGTATACATTACCGACATTTTGTTTTAAATGCTGGCGAGTCGCGTCTTTATCAACGTCCTTACTACCATATTTCTAAGTAACTGGAAGCCGGTCATAAAAAACTCCAGCACATTAAAAAAAAAACAGAATTTTTTCACATTACACACAGATTGATATACCTACAAGGTATCCGGTGATAAACTTCGGTAGGGGATTCCAGATGATAGCACAAGCATATACTCACTGCGAAAAATTATAGACTGACACATTTTTCATGATTCTTTACTAACATACAAAATAAATTTATTAAATTTTCTTTGCGAGAAAATTCATAAATTAGAATCCTTGATTTCATAACTGTTCCACAATTATCCACGTCATCTCTCAACACACTTTCTTTCTTATTATTTCTAATTTTGAAACTGTCAATTCATGGTGGAATTCCATATTAAAATGATTTTTTTTTGTTTGATTTGACTTTCTTTCTAGTTAATATTATTAGTCACACATACATTCTTTAGTTAAGAAGCATTCTCACACCAGACAAAATTTATAAGATGTTGTAAGGACACACGTAATAGGTAGTTTAACAATGTAAATTTGAATATAGTAACCTCAAAATTTATAGTAAAATTTATTGTGTATGTCTAAATAAATAAATTTAAAAAAATGTAACTTTTTGAGAAATTCCAACATTTACAACATGCAGATGATTAAACGTCAAAACTATCGTTGTTTGTTATTGTTAGTATGCGGTTTCCATGAATACAGCCCAGGTATATATATATATATATATATATATATATATATATATATATATACATATTCGACGTTGCTATTCTTCAATGGGTGTATTTATCGGGTAATTCGACCTTACACTACAGATTTTTAGTAGGTAACTATGAAGACAGATCAAACATAGAATCGGGTAAGTTCGACCTTAAAATTTTATTAGGTATGGATTTTTGTATGGAAAAAAAGCCAGCGAAAGCTCGGCTTGTAGAGGGTTAAGGGTGGGTCTGTAGATAATGCACAGATGTGGGAGTCAAAGCTCTTGATTAAAAGAAGATGGGCGTGCCGCGAGCAGAGCTGACTGTAGGAAGCTTTCACCCGATAAGCCGGCAAAGTGGATCGATTATGAAATCTGATATCGAAGCCTGATCGGGATGACTGGATTATTCACATCATTAATTTCTAGTTGGATCCAAGGTTAAATGAAATAGATAATTCAACCCCAACCCGGAGGAAGTATTATAAAATAAACGAGAAGAAAGAGAAAATTGTATTTCTTCTGTAAATATATTTTTTTTTATAACAAATTTACGAAAATGTAACCTAAATTAATGGACACAATTGACCGCAGATATAAGTACACAAATTGAATATGTTGGAAAATGGAAACATTATGAAGCAAAGTTATTAAATGAAATAGGGTAATTTTGCGTACCTACCTCAATTTAATATAGAAATACGCCAACCGGTTCCGGTACAGCTGTACCTTCTCTAACGCATTTAGACATGAACTTTCTTATGGTGACTGTAAAGAAAGTTAGCCTTTATAACAATAAATAAAATAACAGAACCAGAAAAGAGAAATGATAACTGAAAGAGAACTGAACAGCAATTTCTAGAAAACTGTTGAAGCCATTTTTTTTATACATACATTCACACAAACAAGGCACAAAGGTTATAAACATTTTTTTTTAATATTCACTTATATGTACAACTGAAAACATGTACATAAACCTACGTGTAATGTATATATATATTTTATATAGGGCATTTCGACAACTAGACAGGCCTCACTTCTGACACACGGACACGTCCACACCACACTTCTATAGGTTTGTTGTATCAGTGAGAAATAGTGAAATTACAGTACAACGGCCAGTACAACAGTTGACGGCCTCCATGGTCGAGGGGTAAGGCTCTCGACTACGAATCCGAAGGTCGCGGGTTCAAATCCCGGCGTGCGCAAGTAATTTTTATTTAATTAATTTGTGTTGTTTCACAATTAATTCATTTAAAAATATATAGAGTATATTTGCGCACGTTCCAGAGTGGAAGATACTCTCAGTATCGCCCTGGTGAAAGACCACCATTCAGAATTGAAACGTTGCTTGAAATGGCTTTTAGCCGTGTTTGGTGACCAGATCTGAATAGCCAGGTATTCCCACCTTCCTCTCCCCTTCTCCTTCCCCTCCCAATACCTTCAGCCTCACAACATTCCCCAATTGGTAATGCCATAGTCTCACTGGTCCAGACAGTTGGGACTCTTGTGAGGTATTCATATAAAAAAAAAAAAAAAAACAACGAATAATTTAACTCGGTCAGGTTTTCAGTATAAACATAATTTAAATATGAATTTATTATTAAAAAGCTTATTACCACTAAGTTAAAGAGGTTTTTAAAATCATAAATTTATAATAAAAAGAAATTTCACCACGAAAAGTTGCAAAAATAGGAAAAACGGGAAAAAACCGATTTGCCTAAATCTTAAAAAATCCGTAACGAATTAACTTACAGACAGGGAACAAATTATTTTTTGTAAAATGGGGCAGGGTTTACTTCAGTCCCTGAAAGTAATTTGATTTCAGCGACACATGCACAATAACAGGCCGGATGGGAAGACGTTTCAAGTAAGTGCAGCTGTTGGAATGAACGGCCTTCTCCCAAAAACTTCCTCCACCCCCCGTAAGCCTTACGAAGTTATTATTATTACAGGCTTTATGGGTTGCGTTATGCCAACCCACCTTGAAAGTGTATAAAGTGAATTCTAAGATGTGTGAACTGAACATTCAGAGACATAATATATCCAGGAAGGTAAAAAAGAACTAAAAATAATTTATTTTTTTAATGTGGTACAACACAAGAGTCCCAACTGCTCGTGAAAACGTGTGGCGCAAGTGAAACTATGGCATCCCCAATTGGGATATGTTGTGAGACTGAAGGTATTGAGGAGGGAAAGGAGATGGGAGAGAAGAAGATGGAGAAGTACTTGGCTATTCAGACCTGGTCACCAAACACGGCAAAAGCCATTTCAAGCAACGTTTGGATTCAGAATCGTGTTCATTCACCAGGGCAATACTGGCAGTATCTACCACCGTGGAACGTGCCGCAAATATACTAATTATTATTTTAAATTAATAAATTGTAAAACAACACATCGTAATCAATTAAAATTTACTTCCACACGCCGGGATTTGAACCCGCGACCTCCGGATTCGTAGACAAGGATCGCAACCACTCAATCACATAAACCGTCATATATATATACGTTTATTAATTTAAAAATGAAAAAAATAAAGTATGACATGACGCGAAATATCTAAGGACTTAAAAACATGAGAAAATTAGTGAAAAAAATAAAGTATGACATGACCGAAATATCTCGGCTTAAAAACATGATGAATCCTTAGTGAAAAATAGTTAAATTTACACCCGAAATCGGCTACGCAATGAAATAATCCTCCCGTATCGCGGCGAAAGGACAGGATTCGGGGACGGGGTATTCTGTAAGTATCTATTCACCGAGGAGTGTTTTTCTCCTCAGCATTATTAAATACGTTATAATAAGTTGTCTCAATCTATTCTACTTCTATCTCACTCTGTCATATCATTATTTCTACCCAGTTGCGGATCGTGACTTTTGAGTGAGCTAGAGTGCTAAAATTGAAAAATACGACTTTATTGATGTTGTTGAAACCGAAAATGATTTTTTTTTTCAAAATTTCAATTTTTTGAATGAAGATTTAGATGGTGGGGCACTGCCAATCTTAGCACTCTAGCTCACTCAAAAGTTACGAGCCGCCACTGGGTAGAAATACATACATGTGTCTGTATTTGATTATAATTAGTTTGACATATAATTCTTGACAAGGCTTGAGCTACGGGATATGCGGCCGGATGTCAGTGTATTAATTAAAGAGATGTATTACAAGTCATGTTTTTCATTTAATATAAATACGTATTACTACATAATGGTAAGAAAGTCATTTATTGAGTAAGTCGATACTGTGTTTGAACCAACTACGTATTTATAATATTATAAATATGTATGTTTGTTATAAGACTCTAGTTTTAAGCCATAGTTTAAGTCAATTTGCAGTATAGTATATAAAATGTAAACTTGGTCATAAATATGTAGTAATAATAATAAATTAATGGATTATTTCTATAGCGCCGTTTTCGTGAGAAAATCACCTCAAAAGCGCTTTACAACAGAATTTATTTAACCTATACCTCATCACTTGACTAATTTCTAATAATAATACATCTTAGATTTATTACTAATGGCTTACAGCTAGATTTATAACTAGAAACGACGTAATTCAGACTTATAATTAGCGACTTACAACCTAGAGCTGTAAATACAACTAACATATTTAAATTTTAGAATAAATTAATAAAGTAAGATAAATAAAGGGACGCTCAGATGGTTTGGGCATGTGGAGCAAATGAACGAAGAAAGGAGTGTAATAAGAATGTATGACGCGAATGTGAATGGAAGAAGAAGCCGGGGATGCCCGAGGAAGACATGGCACGATCAAGTGAATCAAATACTTGAGTCGGGCCATGTCAGAAATCGGAATAATAGAAGAGAATGTATGAGACGATGTATTAATGTGAATGAAGCAAGAAGTGTATGCCAAGATCGAGTTGTTTGGCGGTCCGTCCTCTCTGCCTACCCCTGCGGGGAAACAGCGTGATGGTTAGTTAGTTATTTAGTTAGAATAAATTATATACAAAATGTTACTATTTACAAAATTCGAAAATAACCTGATATAAAACAGCAGTGGGGCGAGTTCGTATATGATGCGTCACACCTGCATTTGTATGCCTCTGATCAGTTTGAGGATAATATACATATATTTATCATATTCTACGTGTTAATGATGATGGTAAGCTAGACAGATACTCTTATACGATTATATTTAAAAAATGTTATAAGTGTCAAAAGGAGAACGAAGTTTTTACCTGTATTAATATTATGTACTTGTTTTATTGTTAGTTTTACGACATGGTGCTAAAAATGTATTTAATGGGTTATCTGGATTTAAAGAAAAGTATGGATATCTTAAATGAATGAAATTAATCGTCAATCATTACCCGCATCAAGAAGATTCGAAGTTAAAATATGAGGAAATTGTAAATGTGTTTGATAACGTTTCCTAAAAAAATGCACCAGCTTATTATTATAGTCCAAGAATTTCGTGCCAAATAAAAGATTTTATTACAACGCTAGTTCCTGTAACAAGGAGAGGTCCCACTAACCGCCACAATATTCCCAGTCACTTACAAGTAAACCTTCTTATATATCTACTCTATATTGTATTTCCGTTATGAGGCTTTCCTTTGTTGTACGGTGTTTTATTCGGGGGAGTGATGTAATATTGAAGATGGTGAATGGAGTCTGCGGCAGTGTCGTAGCCACTGTCCGGCAGCATGGGCAGGCGCACGAGACACAAATACACCGACGAACCGATTTATGAATCAAATTAAAAACGCCGTGGTTTTACAGTATTTTTTCTTGTATTTAAATTGAATAGATACATAAATTAATATACCGGTATAGTGTAGAGTCGTATTCTAGGAAAACTATATATAAAGTAAATATTATGTAATTGTATTACATATTGATGCATCGTCCCACGTACACTTTTGACTCGATCCGACTTAAATATTTGATTCACACGATGGTTCCATACTTTCTTTGGGCATCCCCGAAAACATATTTTATCAAACTCGCTTGTAATTATATTCGTGTAATAATTCCTTTACTTTTTCCAGTTCAGTACGTTTACATGTGATGATTTAAATTATTGTTCTTAAACTCCCCTTTCGTCAGACGGATTCTACACGATTTTATCACGCATCAGGGATCCCAAATCCACTTCAGCCCGCTTTCTTCCTTCCTCTGTCAGATCTATACCTCACTGTCACCCACTGTAAATTATTGAAATTTTGGAAACACTTCCAAAATATATTTTCACTGTTTTCATTTCATTTTATAGAAAAGCACACATTTTTTAATAACATAAATTTACAAGGATGATTTTTTTCTGTTTTTGTTTTGAAGAGACTGGTCGGTATGCAAGCTAACCCTTGAAAACTTGTGAAATTATTACGCCACTGGACCGGAGCCTTCGTTATTTATACCGAGACTGCACTTGAAAGGATTTTGGCAGTATTATAACTTCGGACGCGGGGAATTATATTATATGAAGGAGGCGGGTGAGGATTTATCGCGACTTTCTCCATTAAGGAGGCTGCACGTCGGGAAATGTCGCACATGACAATACGCATTGTTTGGGAAATCATTAAAGCAGCAAGCAGTACTGTGAGGAGGGTGGGATGGAAGGCATGATGGATTCAACCCGTGTTAATGTGCCCTGAGTGGGCAGGCTTTGATTCTTCGAAAGCAGCGCTCTTTGTGCAATAAATTACCCTGCAGAAGTTATGGGAAACACTTCCAAAATATATTTTCACTGTTTTCATTTCATTTTATAGAAAAGCACACATTTTTTAATGACATAAATTTACAAGGATGATTTTTTTCTGTTTTTGTTTTGAAGAGACTGGTCGGTATGCAAGCTAATCCTTGAAAACTTGTGAAATTATTACGCCACTGGACCGGAGCCTTCGTTATTTATACCGAGACTGCACTTGAAAGGATTTTGGCAGTATTATAAGTTCGGACGCGGGGAATTATATTATATGAAGGAGGCGGTGAGGATTTATCGCGACTTTCTCCATTAAGGAGGCTGCACGTCGGGAAATGTCGCACATGACAATACGCATTGTTTGGGAAATCATTAAAGCAGCAAGCAGTACTGTGAGGAGGGTGGGATGGAAGGGATGATGGATTCAACCCGTGTTAATGTGTCCTGAGTGGGCAGGCTTTGATTCTTCGAAAGCAGCGCTCTTTGTGCAATAAATTACCCTGCAGAAGTTATGGAGTAAACATCATTAATTCGCATTAAAAATATTTACGCATAATTTGGTTGTATACCTCTCAAAACCGACGATGATGATGTTTTTGGATATTATACCACAGATAAAGAATATATTCACGTCATTGACGTAAAGAGTAGAAATTTACGTTGAATAGTCATCAACTAACGCCAATTGGAATTTTTTTAAGACTCGAAGGAATAGGAGGGGGAGAGGAGGGGGTAGAAGAGGGGGACTAGGAAAGTTAAGAAGTTCCGGAATAAAAACAAATTGTTACTATATACTGTGTTAATAAATTCAAGCACTGGTTAGATTTTGACAATTTATAAGGATGTTTTGAGCATTCATTTCCTTTTGTTGGGATTGTTAACATCAAAATCTTTTGCAATTTGGGCATTTATTACTTAATCACGGTTCTTAAGGGGAACGGCTGCGCTGCCTGTTTCATACAAAAATTATAATAATTAAAAAAAAAATGATAAACCCGCAAATAATAACGTAGGTTGCATCAAAAATTATGATTTTTTTTTCATGGCCTATACTTAACTAATAAATAATTTAAAACAAAAATAAATAAAATACTTCTCACCCATACTAGATATTTACTAAAACGTTAATAAAAAAATATGTCATTCAGTTTGGATGGGTATTTTGGCCCCAAATCCAAAATTAAGTTTTGTATGAAACTGGCCGCGCAGCCGTTCCTCTTAATGTTTACAATACAATATACCGCATATTGCTATACTATATGATGTTGACAGTTCTTAGAAATCGAAGTGTGATACCGATAAAAGTGACGGAACTGATTGAGGTAGCTGTAGCTCAGTGCACGATAGACCATGGGGTCCTGGGTTAGAGTCTCAGCTTCTGCCGTTATTTTTATTATTATTTATTTCTGTGTCTTTTCAGTTTCAAGCTTCATGTTGAAGGTTATTAATGTTATCGTCAATGATTAAACAATAATAATATAGCTGGAAACAGAGCTGTGGGAGTAATATTAAAAAAAGGAGCAGATTATAAAAATAAATGTACAGGTACAACATACCTCTGCAGTTCATTTATTTATAAGTGAGACGGCTGTCACAATAATAAAAACTAAAATACTTGCGGAACTTAATAATAACATTATTAAATATGATTTACATTAAATTAAAACGGAAAAAAAGTTCTAAGAATTAAATACAAAAACAACTAACATACCAAGATAACAAATAACAAATTGTAGTTATAAAAACATGATTGCATTCCGTGAACACGACGTTCTGTACTGATATCAAATATCTTTCAGATTGAAAAAGTTGAGACAGCAAAAAGTCGATGCAGTTGGTTCGTTCTGTACGACACGTAGCAACATAACACTGGTGGCGAAATTGGAGCAATCTCGAAATTGGATTTACGTTATTTCGAGTCAAAACGTACCTTCACAAAAATGAAATAAATATAACTTACGAATTAATCCGGAGAACCGAATAGAAGAAGATGAATTACCTGTAACAAAAAGAAAAATGTATGGTTAGACCTAAATTCACTTTAATTTTTTTGAAGACAAAAACAACGCAATTTTGGTGGTCAGATCTGAAAAGTTAGGTTCTACCAACCTTCCTCTATCCTGTATTTGCATCTCTCCTCATAAACATCAACCTAATAAAAAATTACAACAAACTTCGCTGGTGTTTGAGCCTTAAACGGTATGTTAAGAGCTTTTGCAATATGTTTTTGACCAAACTAACCGTTATGATTGTTCACACATCACATGATCATGGTGTTAAGGTCGTTTTTAATTTAAACACAGCTATAAGGAATTTACCAATCGAAAATAAATGCGTCAGTAATCAATTTGCACACTTGACAGAAAATAACCAAAAATGCGATTATCAGGTTATTCCAAAACACCACCGAATTGAAAATAATAAATAATTGGAGAAGATAATACTAACCAATCCTAAATGAAACACGAAACCGTAAGCATACAAAATAAAAAAGGTATAAGTCGCATCTGGGAATCTAACTAGGGCCTCTGTCTTAATGGGACAACCGCTTTACCAACTGAGCTAATGAGGCCAGTTCACTTTACGCCGTCTTCATCGATATCATACCTCAACTTCAAGACTTGTCAATATTATGCTCCATTAAATCCCATATTATTGGCCGTTATCTTTACGATGACTACAAAGTTCTACCCGAATATAATTGCAATCTGGATAGTGTCACGGATATACCTATCCAATTTTTATTTATATGCGACGCTTATCAATTTCAACAAGTAAGTTCCGGCAAGACAGAAGTCCTGGGTTCGATTCTCAGGTGCGACTGATACCTTTTTATTTTCTGTGGTTTTCTGGTGTCGTGTTTCGTTTGGTATTGGTTAATATTATCTTTTTCGATGATTAAATATCACAATGAGGTTTACAAGGTTTAATAAGTTATTAAAATAAATTGAATGAAAATAATAACATCATTTTCCTCAACGCACTAACCGATATTGACTTCCAACACCTAAAATTACATTTATTTGTGTTCTTACTTAAACTTTTAGGTACATCCGCCACTACATAACATACAAGTCTACCGGTCGTGCAGCGGTTTCCGGTAAGAGCGCCTCGAACAATACAAGCTTCCCAAGTATTTTCTCAAATCTATTGCTAGCGTGACTAAACATAAAATTCGTCGTAGTTACCGATTTTAATTGCTTGTAATATTAATTGAGACGTGTAAGGATTAGCACGAACTACGGAAACCGAAAAAAAACAAGAAATTAACCAACAAAACTGCAGTACAACTTGAAAAATAATAAACCTTCTGATTGAACGTTTATAAATAACCAGCTGATGTGTAGCCGGCCTTGCTCGGGTTTATATAAAGTTGTGATGTTGTGAATTCTTGCTTGTCATTAGGGTTCCATAATTGATTTGACAGCGAAAGTAACTATCTCAAAATAAAGAAACATTAATTTGAATATTTTGTTTCATTCCAAACGTTTATTTTTTCAAAATATATCTAAATCATAAAGTTCTTAAGTGGTACCTACTCGTGTTTTACATTTTGAAAATATTCGACGCAAAAAAACATTATTCTTTTGAATATGCAATCTGTGGCTAACCAGAGTGTTATATCTATGAACTAAGCTAAATAAAACATGGCGGGCTCAATGTCTTTCGTACTAATTTTAAAACGTTATAGCAACAGTTTTACAAATTGGATTTCAAACTACTCTCTAAACCTTCCCGGCACCAATAAGAACAAACTGTGCCATTTTAAGCGAAACCGGTCCAGTAATTGTCGATAAAATCGAGGACAAACAAACAAACAAACTTACATTGATTTTTATATATATATATGGATAAATAATAGTTCATTTTTATGGCGAAATTTTTTTAAGGCATGTAAATTAACTGAAGAATACTAACCACATATTATGATGTAAGCACTAAAACTACTGATCAATATTTTAAAGTTTGAACGATTTAATCTATCTGTACTTTCGATAGCTTCGTCCACACAGTGCACACAACGCACGTCAGTAATTCTCAACAAATTAACTAAATAAATAATTAAGCCGTTAAAAGGGAAACATAAAGCATACAAAATCATTTACGACAATTCCGTTAATGTTCAATGTTCAACCATCGCTTGATACTTGTTTGCCCTTGTCTAGCTCTGGCTTAGCATGCCTCTCGGAGTCTGAACAAGGCTTGACATCTGGAGTGCAATGTTAGTTTTTTGAAGAAGGGGTCGAAGATTGAAAGATCCGTGGTCATGAAAGGTTGCTTTCATTAGACCGTAGTTCTGAACTCCAGTATCTTCCCATATCACACAAGTCAAGAGATAGCACCTATCCACTATTTTCGATTACTAATCTCGCAGGTATTAAACAAACAAAAAATGAAAGAGTAAAATGTGGGTAGCAGTAATATATTATCGCTGAAAAAAATTGGCCTACTTCCAGGAAATATTAGAAGAAGCCGATTAAATAAACCGTATTAAAAATAAAATCAAAGCAGGACTGGGGCTAAATCGATAGCTCATTACGTATTCTGCAGGGGGGTATCTCTAAGTAATTTTTCATTGAGTCAGCAAGGAGATTTTTTTTATTAAGTTTCCCGTTTAATTTGCATCAACCCCCGTCGATTGGCTATACAGTAATAGAGGATGAGTGATATTTGTTGGAATTAATTGAAGATTTAAAGAAAAAAAACATCTTATTCTTAATCATTCCATTATTTAAGCTGTCCATCGGTTCTGATGTAAAAGTTAAACTAACAGCAAATACAGAAAGACATATAAAATTATGACGTGTTAGTAGGTGAGTTGACAAATGCGTAGCAGGTTTAATCCTCTGCTAGCTAAATCCTCCATCGTTGCCCAAGTAAAATAATCTGCTTATAATGATTGAATAATAATAATAATAATAATTGTATGATTTGTATAGCGCCATTATTGTGAAAAATCACCTCAAGGACACTGTACAAATATTACTTGCTATATTACAGCTACAGAAACATATTTAGGTGGCGGGTCATTCCAGATTAACACGTTATTTTATTAAGTTTTAGCTTGACACAATATTAGAAAACACTGCATATTGTCTGATATTGCAGTTACTATTTAAATCCTATTTGTCATTGATATTATATTGATTAGAAGGTTATTGGCAACGGAAGAGTTGGTATTTATTTGAAATGTCAATGTTTTTTTTTAATAAATAAATCGATTAAAAAATATTTTGTATTCACCACTTTATTAACATACACATATCTAAATGTTTCGAAAGCGATGCTTTCTTCATCAGGAATATATAGAAAAAAATAATGTCAAGGATAGACAAATGATATATATAGAATGAATGTTTTTTTGTTTGTTTGGTAGAATTTACGCCAGGAGAACAGATTTTTTTAAATATCCAAAAAAAATAATTCTACCCCAGTATATCTGAAAACTTCGATAATAATTACTTACATTTACAAATATTCGAAGTAGGGGGAATTCAAATATTATCTGTCAGGTTAACCAGGAAATGTTAATCACTGAAGAGAATATTAACATTATTACATTATTCAGAGTGGAAGATACTCTCAGTATCGCCCTGGTGAAAGACCACCATTCAGAATTAAAACGTTGCTTGAAATGGCCTTAAGTCGTGTTTGGTGACGAGATCTGAATAGCCAGGTATTCCCCACCTTCCTTTTTTTCCCTTCTCCTTCCCCTCCCTAATACCTTCAGCCTCAGAACATTCCCCAATTGGGAATGCCATAGTCTCACTGGCTCCAGACGGTTGGGAGCAGTTGCGACTCTTGTGCGGTATTCATATAAAAAAAATATAAAAAAAATTAACACATCTCAAATGAAACGTGATAGAGGAAAAACACAGATAATAAATAAGATATAACGGTGGCATCTGGGACTCGAACCAAGGACCTTTGATTGAAATACGATTACCATTATTAGTTCTGATAATGTCTTGCAAATAAAATAAAAATGAAGAAATTATATCCAGGGTTTGCATTGCCCACGGTTATATGACCTAACTTCCACCACCCCCTGCGACCCTGTTACGCGGTCTATCATTTTCTTATCTGGTTTATTATTCATAATGTTGGCAACTCATTATAGGATGTAAGGAGCTACAGAGGAAAAACGCGCCCTTAAGTCGGGTGAGAAATTAAATTCTTTAGAAAATATTCAGGAGGGTAGATAAGCCTGTGTAACTGTGTAATCATTATGCTTTATTTTGATATTCTTAACAATTTTTCGACATTTTTCTTAAAATCTCTGCATTTTTATCAAGAGTTGCTTTTTGAACTTTTTTTCTTAAATGTTTAACATTATGTTTATTATTTGAGAGAACATTATTTCCGACTTAAATTTACATTTGAAATTAACATCGTTTGGGTTTCATGGTTTCACGGCTCGCCGGCGTAAAAATTAAAATATGTTTCGTTTGCAAAGTTTCATAATAAGTAGAGAACTGATAGAAGCAAATACCCTAGAATATGATAATACGCGCAGCTCCTGACATTTGACGGCAACATGTTTCACTAACGCCCTCTAGCGGCCCGGGTTGTACGAATAGTTTTTTTTTCATAAATTTGAGTAGATATTATGTGAATTTTTATTTATCTATCTATGCTTTAATAATAACTTTTAAACATTTAAAGCATATATGTAAATAAAAAAATTATGATTCGAATTGTATTATGTTAAGCAAAAACAAGTAAAAAAATTTGAAAAAATCAATGAAAATTTCTCATAATTTATTGTGTAAGTGGTTTATTCCCTTTTTAAACGACAGAACCAAGCGAGCGAGTGACGAGCGGTGAGGCTTACAATTGTTGGTATAAACCTAATAATATCTGTTTTTTTAGCAGTAAAGTCATATGCAGGTTAACTAATATTTATTTTGTGAAATTTAGATTTCTATAATTTGTTAAAAAGATATTTCAGAGAAAAACTATTAAAATGTATGAAAAAATCGTATAACCCGGGCCGCTAGAGGGCGCTAGCGCAAGGTGTTGCCATCTTAATGTGTTTAAAATGTCAGAAGTTGTGTGCATTATATACGTAACGAGTAAATCGACAACTAGATTAAATTGTGGAAGTATATTGATTTTAATTGGTTTAATGTTATCAGACCTTTTGCATGGTAGCATGAGGAAATGTGTGCACGCGTGTCTTTTAATGGGCATTACAGACGAGCTTGACCAGAGGAACTAGCAGCATTAAACCCCAACAGCGCGCGAAGGTGCACCAGTGAGAAATTAGGTGGATACAACGAAGACATCCGTTCATCGTAAAGTTGATATCGTCGTCATCATAAGAAGGAGCTTTTTCCGACTCGTAATTTTCCTCGTGGAAGATTTTAAAATTAAAAATGTTTTTAGCTTTCATGTGGAAGGATTTGCATTCGTATCTCACAATACATTTAAAATAGACATCTTCAAGATTAAAAACTGACTACTTTCCTCAATGTTTTCCCAGTGTCGCCCAATCGGGTAGCGATGTAGTTCCTCTAGCTCTAGATTAACAACAATTCGGAGATCTTATGTCGAGTTTCACAATAAAAAATAAAAAATATTAAGTAAAAATGGAGATATTATAGTTTTTTTTTTATATGAATACCGCACAAGAGTCCAAAGTGCTCCCAACCGCCTGGAGCCAGTGAGACTATGGCATTCCCAATTGGGGAATGTTGTGAGGCTGAAGGTATTGGGGAGGGGAAGGAGAAGGGGAAGAGGAAGGTGGGGAAAAGGGGAATACCTGGCTATTCAGATCTGGTCACCAAACACGGCTAAAAGCCATTTCAAGCAACGTTTCAATTCTGAATGGTGGTCTTTCACCAGGGCGATACTGAGAGTATCTTCCACCCTGGAACGTGCGCAAATATACTATATATTATTTTAAAATGAATTAATTGTGAAACAACACAAATTAATTAAATAAAAATTCCATGCTCACGTCGGGATTTGAACCCGCGACGTTCGGATTCGTAGTCGAGAGCCTTACCCCTCGACCATGGAGGCCGTCAGAAGGAGGCAGTCAGTTAACTGAATTCTTGTGTGTGTGTGTATGGAGTAAGGACAAAATAACGGTCCCATCAAAAAATATCACGAGAGAAAATTGATGAAAAATGTTTGCATACGACTTTTCAATTACACCTCAAAGCTTCATATCATACTTCTAATCACGAAAGTTTACGAAAAAAATAAAATCGTCATTAATTTTTGCAAAAAAATAATTAAGTTATTTCATAAATGCCCGAGATAATAATGAAAATTCGTTGAAAAATGTCTGAAAATTTTATATCAAAGCTTGTAAAATTTTATCTTTGAGGAAAATAAACGAGGCAACTTTGCATGGCAGCCTATCCAAGTCAAATCTAACTTTTCCAATTCACGTTCTAGGCGAAATTGCATACATAATATATTTCGAAAAGCAATTTATTTAATAGATTGATTTTCAGTAGCAAAAGCCAATATAAATTTATAATTTCAAACCATTATCGAGGAAATTCCTGCAAGCATTATAACTAAATGAAGGGTGTTGACATGATATCCAGCAATAAACCTCGTTGCTTTGAATTCGACAATAAATTTGTTGTAAACTTAAATATTTCGTTTGCACATACACTTTTGAAAGCGCGTTTCTAATTAAGAGTTGTTCGAAGCCTGTGGGACGATGACACACCCCAGTATTGTGAGATGGAAGGAATTGGAAGGAGGATAGGATAGGAGGAGAAAAGAAAAATTAAGGTTTGAAATTATTTTACTATTAAACGGTACCTTCGCTTCCGAAACATGTTGATATTTATATATTAAACAGTTGTATATACAAAACATTTCTTAATAATTTTAATAATAATGACTACAAAAAGTAATTTAACGTCTTTGTTAGCGTCTTGCAATATATCGTAAGGAATAAATACAGATAGCTTCTATTATTTTTTTTTTTCAATTAAACATGTATGAAAACTTAGACCAAGCCGTATTTAGTTTTGATAATTTAACTGCATCCTTTATATGGTCTATAAATAATGTGTAATGATACTGTCCAAAAAAAAATGTCATAGATTTAATATAGGAATAATGTAAGAATAGGAAGTAAGATTTGTAAAGCGCCCTTGAGGTGATTTTTCACAAAAACGGCGCTATAAAAATCATCCGAATATTATTATTATTATTTCATCGAAGAAAGCCATCACTTTGTGGCTTGACATTATAATTTAAATGAAAGAATTTTTTGTTTTAAAACACTTTATTTATTTAATATTAATACATTATCGCCCGGTTTCGGTTGAACTTAACCTTCGTCAGGAATGTAAATATATAAACTGAGTTTATATGTGTACGTTACTGATAAAGGCTGAATTCATCCGAAACCTGTCGATAATGCAATAATATAAATTACAACTTAACTTTTATTGAGAATAAAAAATAAAATAAAAACATTTGGGACATAGTACATATTCTACCATATTTTGAAATCCCCTCGCACGCCGGGCACTTTGGGCCATTCCTTAACGTTTCAGTTAAAAGGTCAAAACATTTTAAGGGGAGTTGCAATAAATTATTCGCAGCACGCGTCCAAGTTAAATAAAAAATATTTTCAACGATATCATTTTGAATCGACGTAAATAAATCAAACTTTTCCAATATGGCTCGCCAGCGGGGAATATATTTATTTATAGGCACGGGTAGGTCCAGCCGTGGCCTGGGGGTGGCCGAGGAACCACGTGAACGTTTTATATCTCAAATAGAAAGAGCAAAATACACTGGTAAGTGGTATGGATTGATGTATTTATCTGGATAATCTGAAACCGATCTTGAGTAAGTATTAATTTTTTTTTTAAATACCGCTTTGTTTTATACTGAAGTATTGTAAACAAAGATCCTTTATTCCTTATGTAACAGGTAAACAACATTTACAATTTTAATAAATAGTTTATTTCCTGAACAGATTAGTAGGATAATTATCAAGGACTGAATTATAAGTTCATAGTTGTAGGTGAAAAGATGGTTAAAAAAATGATTTGATTAATTAATTATAAAAATATATTCGTCAGTATATTTTGCGGTGGCGGGAATCAAACCCGCACCACGCGATACCGAGATAAATAATGCGTTTACCTTTCCTCTAAGACGTATGATATAGGTACGAGGGCCGAATCATATTGGTCTTGCAATATTCATCAAAAATGAAATGAACTGTATGAAAAGAACAAGAATTTTTACTGTAATAAAAAAACCAAGTAATGTTAGAGTCCATGATCTATTGATCATGCATAACCTCTACCCAAATTTGATTTTTTTTCTGGCACAGTTAACAAATGTTTTATTTATAAGAAACAGTTCTCCAGAAATTAATTGATACAAACTTATTGATTAATTTGAGTCTCTTTTTTACGGTTTTTAAAAAGAAATAATAACTACTTTTATTCAATTTAAAAAAAGTTTATTGTTAATTATGATGTTATTGGAAGGTGAAACAGCTGTCGCGCGTAATAATAATAATAATAATGTATTTTTAATTAATAAAGATAGTTACTAAAAAATTATAAAAACTATAAATAAAAATGGAGTTCTACAAATTAAACACGAACACAATAAACCCGAGTTTCATTTAATGCCATTTCATTCGGCAATTTATATGTTTTTTTAAATTGAAAAAAATAACACACAAGGATGTTCTGCTATGTGTATTAGATTAAATTATAATTTTTCAAGGAAAATTTAAAAGAACGTTAGTTCAAAAAAATAATTGAAAAAACGTAGTTTGATATTAATTTGATCACATCACGCTTGTAATAACGTGACGCCATCTCCGCTCAGAAGTGCTCAAAGTGAGCAAAAAAACGTGTCACTTTCAATTAGTTTTGTAGCGGAAAAGCATTTAAGTCGTGTCTCCCGCCTGATGCGCTTTTAATACATCATTTTAAACGCATTAAGCGGAGACATCGTGGTGACAATCTCCAGTAATTGCTAGGCGGGGATGGAATATTACCAGGGAGCAAGCAAGTGAAAAGAGGGTAGAGAAAAGAAATAGAAAGAAGAATAGGTGGACATATAACCTGACAAAGGAGAGCCCCGGGGAATAGGCGGAAAAAATGATAAACTCCCAGAAGATGAAAGCTTAATGAAAAATGAAACAATAAATCATTAGAGCGTACATTAGATTGAAACAGAGTTCATTGAAATGTTTCTTGGAATTGCGGAAATTGAAAAAAAAAGCTGCTGGGAAAATGCGGAAAAACGAGGCAAAAGAGAAAATAGCGTTATTTTTAAATCCTTCAATTCCGATTCCGGCGGTACTTAGAACAAAAGTAGATTATTTTCTATGTTAACAGTAAAACACTTTTTAATAAAGCTTAACATAATATCGACAAAAATGAGCAATCACGAAACTAATGTAATGTTCGCATAATTAAAATTACTGCTTTAATAAGTATCACCTTGACTTTTGTCTATAAAGTGGAAATCTTTTGTTAGTTGAAGCAGTAAACGGGACGCGCAAGTGCCATAAAATGTTCAAAGATTATTGGTCAACGCAACAATTCCCAGCTTCCATTTTATCACTTAAAAATAGAGTTGCGAAATATTAATTGAAATTTGCGAAAACAAAACAAGATAACAAAATGTTTATTCAATGGGTTCAACAGATCTGCTGGCTTCTGTGTTTCCTCCCTCCTACAATATATATTCAATACTCAGGTTCATTTCTCCTTGTCCTCAAAAAGACCCTCAACATAGCATTTCAAAAGATGACATAGGACCTGAGAAAAAATATTAATAAGGACTCTTTGTGGACAATTTTTTTTTAAAGAATAACAAACGTCATTTGTAAATATCCTACTACCACATTATACGCGGAAGATGTTGCTTGCGTAGTGACGGAGGACTTAGCCAGCAGAGGAATTGAACCTACGACGCCTGGGTAGGAACCCGATGCCTGTCAATTTGTCAACTCGGCCACCGACCGGTTAATTACTAGATTTAAGACCGCATCATGTAATAGACACGTATAAAATAGTCCGTACTGGCTAATTATCCCGCCTAAAGCCCGAGTCATCCAGCCAATTCACTACCCTTTACTTGCAGACCGGATATTGGGTGTGCGCCGCCCTCCAGGCCGCTCTGCCTTCCACAGCCTGCAGGATACGGGACGTCATTTCCGGGGCGTATAGACGTACTACCTACGTGGAGCACGGAGAGACGTGAAATAATCCCTTGGGAATACAGCTATTAAAGTTGGAAGTGGAAATGATTTGAAATTTATTTACTTACTGCAAATACGTTTTCAACAAAATCCGTGAGAATTAATTGAGGCTGTAAAAATGCAATTCTGGATTTGGTACAAAATAACGGAAGGTGGAAAATTTTTATATGAATTGGAAATGGCGAAATAATGTATCCCTATTTAATATCAGACGTGATTCAATGAACAATATAATTTTGCGAAAGTCGATAATATGGAACAATGGATAAACATAATTTGGATGTTGGTATTAACCACTGCCGCCGGAACTAATAGACTTACGACTTCGACTGCTGGAGGCAAAGGTCACATGACACCCATTTTGGCACCAGCTTTGGTTCACTCCCGTCCACGTGTGTTTAGTACGATTTTGACTGCGGCAAACAAATTTAAAAACATTTATAAAAGGATCTAACTAAATACTCTAAGAAAATAATCAGTTTTTTTAAACACGGTGACCCTTTTACTTAGTTACCGTTTTACTTAAATTATGCGTAGCTCGCCCCCGCCCCCTTATCATGGTTTCTTCCCCTTGCGTGTTAGGATATGTCTATGTATTATTTGCTCTAAAGTATCGAATGAATAGTCAAAATGATTATTCTGGATTTGATGAAATACTCTGTACATCAAATTAATGTACGGCCACCCAAATAGGTTTAACACAATTGTACTTTCATCGGGCAAGATAAAAACTTAATATAATATACACACTATCAGTAAAAAATACGCATAAAAACAATGAAGAATGTATTAGGACAGGTGGAAGAGAGTGAACCAAAAATCCTTACATGGTTACCAATATTTCAAAACACGTATGCTCACCAGTGTCAAAGACATTACCTTTTCCAAAGGCAGTCCAGTACGATATATAAGAACTAAGAAAAAACCGAAACTGAAAGCACCCAAATAAATTAAAGAAAAAAAACTAATCATGAATATATTTTTGCACAGCCAGAGGCAGAAATCGAACCATCAAAATAATTTTCATGATTAAACTACTGGAGGCTGTCAATCCTAATATTTTTTGTCTACAATTTAATGGTGAAATCAACCCTAAAGCAGATTCAAGGGTACACCAAGTAGACACCGCGAATCGTTAAGTGATTTTTGCCCCGCCAAAGAGACTATCAACTTCCCGCAGACGCCAACTAGGTCTAATCAATCACCACACTACGCGACAGACACTCTAGAAATATGATTACTTTAATAATTCAATTAAATTTTAGCCAATAAAGTTTTCGCTGACGAAATAATGGTATAATGATGCCGTCATATTAGATGATTTCTGAACATGGATGAAAATAAGTTACGTGTACTTATTTCACATATATTTATGTATAAAACGAGTGAATGGAATTTTATTCGTAATGCTTAAAGCCCTCACTGAACCATAACATTTTAGGATCACTTTTCGAGCGACACTTCACCACATATCAAAGTTTTAAAAAGGTATAATTGTGTAATAAAAAAAAATTGCAATTTAAGAATTGCCGAGCCAATTTACATAATAGCATAATTAGTTTTTAATGTGAATATGTCATGTTATAATTCTTTTGAGTGTGTAACGTAATACAATGAAATGTATTACTACAATTTATTTATAAACAGAGAGCATTAGAACGTAAGTGCACACTAACTTGTTTTGAATATTTTTGTTATTTATATCATAGAAGTAATTAACGATAAATAAATAATACATATATAGAAAACGCTTAAATAAATAGATACAAATGCCCCGTTAAAAAAAGCAATTTTTGTTTTTATTTCACTTTATAATATACGTGTAACAAAAAAATAAATAAATAAAAGTATCATGCAGTTTATTTTTTAAAATGAATACCTACTTTAATTTTAAATTTTCCACTAAAACCTTAAATCATAAAAATAAAACATTATAATAAGCTGGCCTTAGTGGGATTTTTTAAATTATTTTGAATTTTATACACTCTATCAATAAGTACCTATGTATCAAAAACTTTGTCAAAAAATTGCCTGGCATCACAGTTCCCAACATTAATGGTAGAAAAACATGTTTTTTTTCCAAATGACCAATAATAATGCTCTTAAGACAATGAAATTAGCAAATACATAAATCCGTTCATATTGCAAAGTGGCTAAAAAGTAACGGTAAAACAGTGGATCACAAGTATAATAATGTTAAACTAAAGACCTCTGTGTGTTCCATATTCCATATCCCGTGTGCTCTTTATCTGGGTTGATTCATGAAAGAATAATCAAAGTGGTTTTAGGGCCCAATCCATCAAAGGGATGGCCGCCATGTGAAAATAATTCGTTTAAGGTAATCGCGTTTGTTTAGGGATGTTATATCCGCAAAGTAGCAGTTTGGGCACGGCCATTTATCAAAAAGTCAATATTATTAATCAAACCCGCCCATTTTGATGAAACCGTGAGACGTTCTTTCATAAAACTGAATTATTCTGAAGGTTATTTGAACCCGAAAGATTGATGACGATTTTGGGGAGAATTGTGTTAATTTTAATGAAAAATGGTTAGAGAAAGATCGGCATATCAATTTGATGGACTTTCAAATTTAATATAATACCAACACAGGAAACCAAACGTGTCACGTCATTGATTGATTGTTAATTAAACTACTCAAAAACACACAAAAGTAAGGTCATAAGAAACAATATAATTGTGTGTAAGAACATCACTTTATTATCACGGAAAGCTGTATACGGAACCGCGCCTTCGTCGGGGCAGATATAAAATCAAATGAAGTGACGTACACAAAATTACTTCATATAAAGTACCATCACAAGGCTTGTGATGAACACATTGCTCTTGTAACGGGAATAAAAAAACGTGCAAAATAAACCAATCCCAAGTTTACGCTGAAAGGTTGATCAAAAAGTAACAGAAAAGTTTTCCCTGGCCATAGTGCGTTTATTGGTCCGGCAGGTCCAGCATACTGTTTAATTAGTGGCCCAGACGATAGCTGCCTATAATGGTGCACAGCCAAGACTCAAACCCGCAGGGAAAACGATTCGAGACCAGCTAATATGTATGCAAATCGGGAAAGAAAGGCTGGAGGAATGTTTTGTTCCACAACAACAGCTAATGTATCGATTGGACCGGCTGGACATTGCATTTGCATGCAAATTGGGTTTAAAGTTTGTTTAATTAAAGCGGGGACCGAGATAAAACCAAAAAGGAAAGCTGCATAGTCGGTTCAGTACGCTTACCAATGCAGTTTCCAGTAAGACCTATAAAGGCATATCGGTGATAGATCAGTTGTAACATCTCCTTCTTTCCCATAGCCGACACACGTAAAAGAACGAAAGGTTGCAATGTATTTCACAGCGGTAGAACAACAGTTTGGAACTTTTGGATTCGTTTGTGTCCAAACTCTCAAACAAAACAGAATCGATTTAATTTGGGACATTCTTTTTATTTCTTTTATCTCCGCTATCCTGAAAGGTCCTTTTTACTGTAGATATAAATTAAACTAGGGTACCGGGGTGACAGACGGGACGAGGAGGTATTCCTTTAGCACAACAATCCGCTGACAAAGCGCCGCGCGATTAGGCCACCGTGAAATGTCCTTTTAATGGTAGCGGCGAAACTGCACCTGTGACCGGAGCTACGTTTGTTGGCGGTACATATCCGTTCGAGGCGTCCAACCTTCCCGCCGCTATGGGCGCCTGGTAGCGGGAACAAACTTTGACGGGAAAAACAAAAAATAAAATAAGTGTTTTCTCGAGAGATACAAGAAAAGTTTCGCGAGTATTATGTAGAGTAGGTGAAGTGAGTTGGGAGAGAATTTTATGACGGCGTTATTTATGAAATGAGAATCGCTTTGAGAAAAATGCTCCACGTTGAGCGTGTGCATAAACAATGGCGTGAAGTAGCTTATATTGCAAATAATCTACGGTAATATAAATTGTCGTACATATTTCAAGAGCAGACTAAATATTACGAAGTTCAGAAAAAATACAGGATAACAGTTGGTGGAACACATAACATTGAAATGTCATTACTACTCATTGCCATCTCAAAATAAACGTTATAATAAATATCGATATTTAGAGCGAATGGGCGGAGAAAATTATGTCAGTAGAATATGTCACACGCAAGTGAATGGAAGAAGTCGAAGACGTTCCGGGAAGATATGGCACGATCAAGTGAATCATATCTGTACCCGAGAGATTAATGGTCTTAGGAAAAAAAATAGCGGAAATCAGTTAACAAGCTATTTCGTCCGGAATTTTGATATCTATCAAGAGGTAAACAGCACTCTACACTTAGCGGTTTCGTCATGGAGATCAAATGAATCCTATGTCACAATTCATTTAGAGGTAAAGTCTTGTGACCTTTTGTAAAATAGGTAATATGAACATAGAACCACTGACTTTTCGGAAACAGATATATTAAGTACTAGAGACGGATCATGTTGAGATGTTTATAAAATAAGATTATGAATGAGATGACGCGCGACGTGTGAATGTGAATAGATCCATCCTGACTCCGAGGCATGAAGTAATGAGTGTGTGCCAAAGACAGAATTGTGTGGCAGTCCGTCCTATCAGCTTACCCCAGCGAGGAAAAAGCGTATAGTTATTAAATGTTTAATTATTAGTTATTAAATGTTTGATTCATTATTTAATGAGCCTAACGTTTGTTAGGCACAATTTAAAAATTAATTTCAATTTTCTTTCTAGATGATCCGTTACACGCTTATTTCATTAAAATTAAATATTATGTGGCTCCCTTGAAAGAGATTCAACCCCCCCCCCCCCACCACAGGGGGCGGGGGGATGGGCTAGTTTGAGAACCACTGGTCCATTTAATATCCAGCGGTTCCAACTTCCCAAACTTCAAGCCGAGTACCAGGCGCGCAGAGATTGAAGTAGGTTATAACTGAGCCAGTCATGAATAAGTCGGTAAGTATTAATTTCGGAGGGTATTAAAGCAAGTACTCATCTCGTAAGACGGAGGAGAGTGATTCGTAATATTCGGCGCATTTAGCTTAGCTCGGAAGTGTGCCGTAAACTCTCAGAACTTAATGACTGCAGACTCTACTCGCGCAGGATTCGAGCAAAAGACACATAAACTTGTGCCGGCTTTCAGTGGGTGGTGTACACTGTGTACGTGTGAAACTATTTTAATCTCTTCAAGCGTGTACTAAGGTTTCTTCATCATCATTTAGATGTACTTCATATTTTTTTGTGAAACTTCGTGCTACAGAACCAAACAAAATTATTATGTAGCTACATAAACAAACTTACATAAACCAACCGGGCACAATCTAAGAGGAAATAAAGAAAAATGAAGGTTCCGTCTGTAATGGTCAGAAGAAAGGAGGATATTAAAACTAGTTTAACTTTAGCCACGATAGTGACTTCCTTATCAATCATTCCTCGTGGTATCTATCTCGAAACAAGAAGACCTTTTTGTTGCAGGCGATGGAATAAGTATGCCTTAAAGTACTAGTTCAGGAAGAATAAAGCACATCAGAGGTTCAAGTTTGTGATTTAACCAATGTATGTGTATTTAAGGATCTATGAATATGATAGTACTTTTAACCAGGCTTGGAATAACATCAAGACTTCTGAAGTGACGAAAATGAGCCACACGTAATAAAAATGTTAACATTTTCATGACACATATAATTACGTATATTTATGTAGCTTAAAATAAAACAAATTTACATTTGTTACATGTATTATAATATGAACATATACATACAATTAAGAATTACAAATCAAACTTTAAAAATTGTACTGTATTTCGTCACTTCCTTCTAAAACTTCAAAATATTTTCCTCTTCTTTTATATTGGTCGGTATTTCTTGGAAGATCTTCATGACTATATATATATATATATATGACTATACATGACTATACATGACTATATATATATATAGTAATGAGTTTTGCGATTTTGTTTTATTTCGAAAGGGAAGTCTTATTTCATTTCTTCTTTCATGTAGAGTGGTTATGCCTGTGTAGATGTTTATTAATTTTTATCAAGAATTCAGGTTGGCGGTTAAACATTTTAAAGAGAAAAACTATTACATTTAAGTATATAATTTGCTTAAAAGATAGTATGTGTAGATCCCTTAGCATTTTTTATACTTTAGAGCATTTCCATATATCAAAGAGATTTATAAGTCTGTACCTTAAAAGTCATAAGTCGAGTGTAGCACTTAAAAAATATATATTTAGGAAAGAAAAATTTGCAAAAAAAAAACATTATTTGTCCTCAATGTTTAAATTCGCGTTTTCCTATTTTTTTAAGACAAGAGTGCGCATTAAATGTCAAAAGGGTTAAATGCCGTATCTGGACCTCAGACACAGGTATTAGACTTCAGAACACAGTAGGAATATGCGAACTTTGAAGAACTTTTTTTATTTGTAGGACGACAACCTATGTGAAAAGAAACGTTAAAGAGGATTCTACATTTTTTCCTTAATAGTCACAAAAATATACCACTTATAGATTTATCATCGTAGCAAAGTTAACCATCACTAAACGAGCATTAATCAAAACTTTAAAGAGAAAACGTTTTATTTTACCAATTAATTTAGGCATTATCTTAACATTTGTTTGCTGATATATGGGTTTGAAACAAACACAATCAAAAGTTAGAAACTTTGCAGACGAGCAGAATTAGTACAATGGAATAAATGGAAATTTGGCAAAACCACCCGTCGGGGGCGTCACATGTAGTATGACGTCACACCATTACTATTCAGTTACACCAGGAGGCCTATTCTGGATCTTTTTAAGGAAAATGCGTTATCATTTTTACTTAGGCTTAAAGACTTATTGCTTAACTGCGGAATTCCGGAAAGACAATGAAAAAAAATTATTAAGAGATTATTTGAAAACATAAATCGATGAAATATCTTCAAGTAACACAAGGTTTTGAATCAAAACTTTTAAAAAATATTACATTATATTGTAATGCATTTTAATCCATTTTTATTTTATATTTAAATAGCATAAGTACTCATTTTACCGAAGAATTACGTTTTTTTTAATATTTACCTCACTAGATAGTAATGACCTTTTTATTTTGTCACTACTTCTAAAAGTGACATTTGCCGCCGTGGTATATCCATACCGCCGCCCGCCGTTATGTATTATTTTTACTTGTTACATTGTTAACTTATAATTAAAGTTTGTTACATTGGTAACATACTTTTCATACTTTTTATATATTTTTTCTCTTATTAAAACTACGCAAAAATTGATATTTTTAACGAATGTTATTCGCTGAATGACAGCTGACAGCTGTCATCCGAGAGAACCGGAACCGCAGTTAAGCAAGAAGTCTTTAAGCCTAAGGAAAAGTAATTTTCCTTAAGGGGGTATTCTGGTCTAGAAATAAAAAAAAATCGATTTTTTTTTTCTTCATATTTTCATAGTTAAACTATTTAAGAATATGTCTACGAGAGGATTTTTCAAAATTCAAATTATTTTCGGAGAAATAAGTATTTTTCTGAGGTGGCATCCAAACCGGTTGGGCTGCAACTAATCGAACAAAAGACATAATGGATTCTCCGACTACCTGAATCTATATTTCTTAGTAAGCCCTTTTGTTCCGTTATATATATAGTTTTTTCGAAGTCGAGGAAGGTCCGATGTATGCAGCAGGAATGGCAGATTGAATAAATGTAAGTTAAAAATATAATTTTATGACTTAGACTGCAAAAATTTTACTTGAAACTTTAAACGTGTTTTTCTCAGAACTGTCTTTTTGAATCTGATACCAGTGATTTCTCAGGTTCTACCGAACCGATTTACTTGAAATTTTAAGAGAGTCTTCTTTAGGGACGTGTCTATGTCCGGAACTACGGGCATCCCCAATTTTCATTTTTACTATTTTTAAAAAATCGAAGAATGTCCAAAAAAGTGGTACAATTTTTTTTTTCTTTAGGCAGTCACCATTTTGTAAAAAAAAAATTTCCAACTTTTCCGTAGTTCCAGACATTGCGACATTATTATAGATTGATAATCTTTGTTATTTTTTGGTTTTAGATTGCTAGGAGAGTTAAGATCGTGGGTATGGTCACGCACCAAATTTTTGAGACTCCCCACTTCATCAGCTGACAACTAACGGAATTTTGAATTTTTTTTACTTTTTAATCTTTTTTTGTATGCTTCTAATGTGAATAAATAATGTATAAAAAAATTGAGACTAAAAATATTGCTTGCTTTTTTTTTACAGCACTTCAAAAATTACCTAAAATTCATGTCTCTAGACCAGAATACCCCCTTAAAAGAACCAGAATAGACCTCCAGATATATTAAAACCCAATAACAGGAAGCCCACGACATCACAATATTTCTACCGTATAAAATAATATTATTTATTTATTGTATAATATACGCCCTATATGGGATTTTAAATATAAAGTTAGTTATAAAAGACAGGTGCAAAACGCATCACAGTAGGTTCAGAGATTATAACAATTAAGACAGTAGATTGAGCGATGTGTGAAATACGAATAAAAAATGTGCAAATGTATAAAATTAAAAAAAATATTGTCGCATGAACAATAAATATAAAATAACTATTTTTTTTAAATTTGGTAACATTGAATGTTGCTCCGCTGAACAGCTGTCCCGGTGATCTAGGGTAAATAAATGAAGTATTTCGGACCAAAGAAAATTTTCATTTATATATATTTTTAGATCTGACTAATTTAAGGTGTCGGATATCATTTTAAATATCTTTGAAGGACAAAGCGAATATTCTGGCCAATTCTGAAGGAAGTATTGGATGATAGCAAAGAGCAACCTAAATCTTCTAGAAATAAAACTGATCAACACAAACAGAATATTTTTTTTAAGTATTACGCACCATCATTATGATGTCCATTAATTATAAAGACGAAAGCCTCCATCGGGATAAAATACGACACGAAATTAATGACTTTAGAAAAAATAAATAATACGTAACAGAGAAATCTCTGGATGGACAAGGGTGAGGCAGTGTAAATGGAAACACGGTAAGCGGTAGATCCAGGTTCAAGATTCGATGCCTCTATCTAGAATTAACGATTTAAAAAAAAAGTTATGGAGTAATCTCGAATTGGATAAGAAAGAGGTAACGTAGTGTAATTGGAAATACGGTGACGCGGCAAATGGTAGATTCGGATTCAAGTCCCGATGGCACCCCGATCTGTTTACCTTTTCTGCAAGTTTCTCTATTTCAATATGTGAATGTTACTAATATTTAAAATGATCTTTATTTTTACAGTGTAAAAAAATAAATAATACTAGGACACTCAATATTGCACATCACAGTGTTCCAGTGTATCTGGTTTACATCGAGCATTAGATGTTCCAGCGTCACTCCGGGATCTGGGGATATGTGGCAAGAGTTCCACGGCACAATAATATCTGGGAAGCGATGCAGGAAGCGGCAGGGCGCGCCTCGCAGATAAGGGAGGCGGGCGAATACGGGATTATGACGAACGGAGAGAATAAGGGATTGCTTTACCGAGAATGGGTGGGTGGTTCTGCTGGAAATGCCAGAATTATTTGAATTAGCAAATGAGGTAATGTAATGCATATAAATGAGAATGCTTTCCGAAAAGCAGCTGATAATAAGTAGCAACAGTTCAAATAGCTATTCGAAATTTAGAAAATAAGTTTTTTCATAAGAAGCAATCACTTTGTGTAAATGAAACACGTTGTTATAAACCACGAATATATTTTATTTTCACCAACCGGTTTCGCTTAACTCAAGCTTCATCAGGGTTAATATAACCATGATGAAGCTTGAGTTATGCGAAACCGGTTGGTGAAAATAAAATATATTCGTGGTTTATAACAACGTCTTTCATTTACGTAATAGAAAATAAGTTTTTATTTTATTTATTTATTCATCTATGCAAACTCAATGTTTTATAAGGGTTGTGGTACTCTGCCCGACTCACTAGGGGAACCTGTGTTGAGGGCATGCTAAGAGCTGCAAAGTATTCGTCAGATTTTTTAACAACATAATTAACTAATGCTTCCACTTCTCTTGGTCCTCCTCAACTTTCTTCAGATATCTAGCAGTATGCCAGAAAGCATTGTTTCCTAATATCATAAGAGACCCAGTGGAAATCATTTCATCTGATGCTGTCGCAAGGAACGAACCTAGGTCTTGAAGACACCGATTTACTAACTATAACGCCATTTATCCGTAGAGATTGTCAGATATAATACAACACTCCCTAATTCCGCATTAGGTAGGTATAGACTATTTGATTCATGCATGATATCCAATTTCATAGAATCTCTAATATTTGATTTACATGATCGTGCCATGTCTCTTTGGATCATTCTCGACTTCTCACATCCAGCCGTAATTTAATCTCCTGCCAAATACCGTAAAAACCATCTCAGCATCCATCTTTTAATTACGCTTACATCAACCTTGAATTCATTTCGAATCTTATGATTTTACCGCACATTCGCCTCAGAGATATATTTACAATAGTGAAATAAAGTTTTGTCCTGGATTTTGTTTCACAGGGAACGATAAAAATCAGAATAATAATTCAAATAGGAGTAAAACACCTTCACGCGTCATCATTGTTTAATGAGAGAAAAATGTGAAAACTTACTCGCTATTGAGAATAGTGTAAGAGCAAAAATTACCTGAAAAATAAATTAGTTCGAACCATTAAAATAAAATAAAAAACAAAGGAGGAAAAAATGCTCCATTTACTAAAACTCAAATTGATTCGCAAGTCGCACAAAATCTAAAGGTTGCACATGTTCTCATCTTTTTGGCCACTTTAATAAAAACCAACATCGTATTGTTTTAAAGAATCCTCCATCTCTCGTCGTAGAAATTTCTCTTATATAAATATATATACACATATTATATAAAGCACAGAGCACCAGGCGACATCTAGTGGCAGTAGTATGAAATACGGCTGTGTAATGAAACCTCAGATTGCATTGAAACTGTAAGGGATGCAGAATATCTATGCAAGTGGATAAATTAAATACTTCACTTTGAGTCACCACTCAAAATGGCGCTAAACGCCGCTTTTCAAATTTGTAACACAATCAATACTAGTAATGATTTCTCTATAAATTCCATTCTTTTTGGGTAGTTAGAAAAATCTTTAGCGCTTCCTGTGAATAAAATTCATGATCTGTATTCTTTAAATTCAATGAAATACATAATAAAATGTATAAAAGAGATGGAGTTTGAAAATCAGCGAAGACCTGAAAAGAGCTGGTATTGAATCAGAATGTTTCGAGTAGTTAAAAAAAAAACAGTCTTAATTAGAACAGAGAAAATATTTTCCATAGGGCCATTTTTTATATCATTTCACCGCTAAGATATGTAAAAGTCATCAGTCAAAATTGGCCAATCAAGAAAGACGACAAACAGTCTAACTTAAAATATTCTTTAAAAACAAAACAAACAAAAAATATTCTTAATGATCAAAGTTGATTTTGAAGATGCTTTAATAGCCAAGTGAAGTATTTTTGACATCTTGGTTAAATATTGTGGCTTGAATTGAATTTAAATTGAGGTCAATTTTGAGAAAAAAACCTCATATCTCAAAATTTAACGTCATTTAGGGGGTTCACATATTTCAACGACGGCATTGACATCTCCTCTGATAGTGTTGTGTCGGTGAATAAACTCGATTTAGGGGGAGACACATCACGTGTCATGCACGTCATGGAACCGTTGCCAGCTTCATGTTAGTTTGGAAAATAAACAAGCGAACGGAGCTTAAACAACTTCCGGCCCGCTTAAATATTTCAGGAAGGCTTTTCCGTCTTTCAGGATTTCACGTACACACATTCATTCATACAGCGGTATAGAATTAAGACAAAATTACTTATCTACTATACATAGAAGTACGGTAAATACCTTACGTTCTGTAAAATTGTGCATGGTACAAAAAATTGTTACCCTTTGAGGAATGAATTTGAAAACAGTCGGCGTTTTATCTTACGTGTATTTAAGGTAGATTAATTTACCGCATGTTTCATTGTAAAATATAAGTAAATCGAAATATTTTACTATATTCCTGTCCTCCTCACTAGGGATTCTTGTACCGAGGCGGCTGTAGGCTATTGTGGTGGTGCACCTGATGTTGTTCTCATAATTTTTTTTAAATGATATCCTCATATTCATGTTTAAGGGGGCGAGGGACGTAAGAGAGGAATTATTTATTATTTCGAAATACTAGTATTATTACGCAATACGATAAACATAACGTTTTTAAAAAGAAAAATATTTTATAAATTTACATAGGCTTAGCATTTATCAAAATCTAATCAGAAATATTACTTTTCTGACCGTCCTATTGTATGTTTTACAAAATATTTAAAATATTAATATGATTTATAAAGTGGAGAAAAATATGTTTAGTCCTTTCTCGTTACGTTTTTGTATAAATTTTGAAATCGGCATTAAAAAAAAAAATTAAAGTTACGTAGTGTTTATGAAAAAAATAAAATTACACTGTTCTTTTTTAAAATTTATCTTATCGGCATGTTAAAGAAAAACCTTTACAGCATCTTTTAAGGATATTCAACTTTTTAAATGTTTTTGTAAAACATACGTAGAACGGTCAGAAATGTGTAATATTTCAAGATTTTATTTTGATAAATGCTAAGCCCATGCAAATAAAAAAACGTTATTCATATTTTTCTCTTTAAAAACACCATGCTTACCGTATGGCAAAATAATATTATCATTATTTTGAATTAATAAATAATAACTCTCCGACGTCCCTCTCCCCGTTAATTAGCCATATTTTGGTGTAGTTTTTATTTTACTTTTCTATCTCCGTAGAAAGAGCATTATTCAATTGTGTAGCTTAGAATTAAAGGTTTTTCTGGCCAAGGTGTATTTAATCTTAGAATTTTAAATAGATTTTAGGCTTTTGTCCTTACAGTGTGTATTGGTCAGTAAGGTATTCGGATTTCTTTTAAAATTGAGTAGTAAAGTTTTTTGAATTATACGATTACTTATTTTACAATTTTTATATGGTATATGTGAAATACATAAACAGGTGAATTATTGGATAAATCGTGTCTTACAGGCGTGGAAAATAGGGGTCAAGTACCAAATTTTAAATATTCGTAAACCTGTTAAATATGGATAACTATTGGAAAGAGCTTTAAAAATGACACAACTTCTATGAAAAGAAAAATCAAGGTATCTTGACAAACATGGGTACATACAAATGTTCTAAACGCCTTTCACACATTCTAAGACTTTTCTTCAAATTATCTATTCCTTCTTCTCCTCTACTTTTTAATACCGCACAAGAGTCCCAACTGCTCCCAACCGTCTGGAGCCAGTGAGACTATGGCATCCCCAATTGGGGAATGTTGTGAGGCTGGAGGTATTGGGGAGGGGGAGGAAAAGGGGAAGAGGAAGGTGGTGAAATACCTGGCTATTCAGATCTGGTCACCAAACACGCCTACTTCCTTCATTGTCCTAACATTTCATAAATGGTGATAAGCATGTTACATTGGTACCAGGCCTTTAAACACTTGAGCGGTATCTTGAAAAAAAAAACAGCTGATTCTGACATTATCGCAACCTTCCTTGCGGCCACATACAACATCCTCCATCGCTCAACAAATTTCGCTATATAAATTTACTCTTATTATTATTATTTATTCCTTCTTGCACTTCGACAGCTTCACTATATTCCCAACCGGGTGTCAAAGTACGACTGGCTCTGGGAAGCTTGTGCGGAATCACATTAAAAAATGTATATTAAACAAGCTCGATACAAATGAGTTCACTTTATAAAATAGAATTATACGTACGAGACATTCCAGGTAGGTACTTACTTACCCATAAAAATAAATTGGTTATTTAAAAAGGATTTTGAAGATAATAATCCAATACAAGATTGTTTATTTAGAGAAAATAAAATAAAAAGCCATCCAGAGTGATCTGAAAATATTAAAAGGTATTTTGCGAATAAACAATCGACAGAATCCTTTGTATAATCGATCCATAATTCCCCGTATTTGGGATGTTAGATAATAAACGTTTTAGGAACCCCCGGGAGGACTAGAACCCAAACCCTCTTCACTCACACCTCAGGCGCGGTTTGTCGATAGCCGAAAAGGGAAAAACAATTATTTAATAAATAAATATTTTAACTTGTATTTAAGGGTCTTGCGACCACAAAACTTGCAGCATGGCAGTATTAGATGGTTGAAGTTACGCTAGAAATGTTTGTTTAGCAAAGTAAAGGTAAAAAAAAATCAAGCAACTAAAATTGACAGTAGCCAAAATTCACGACAGTGAACCTGCGACCAACTGACCCGTTTATCTAAAGGTAAGGCACTGCTTGCGATTCTAAAGCAACAAACACTCCAAAATCATGTGCAATGGTATCTAAAATTCGCAATTTTTTTACCCGTGGAATTTTAATATGAAAGCAAGTAAATTCAGCTCGCATGTCATTTTCGTTATGAGATGCGTAGCTTTGAAATAAAATATATCTATTTAACTGTAAAAAGTACCTTCAAAATACTAAATAAACAATTACATTTACAGAGTAGGCCAATTTTATACACGTTCCCTTCTGCTTCCCCACAACCACTAACTACCACCAAAGTTGATGTACTCTCTCTCGCTTCTAATTTCCCTAACTTAATTTTATTTTTTTATTATTTTTTATTATTTAAACACCCAAGCGGCTTTTACATGCAAGTACGTATTTTTTAAATCACATACAAAAGAAAAATAAAAACACGTACAAAAGTCAATTACACTTGAAATAACAATAAACTGCACCAAAGCTAAAAATACACTGGAATATAAAGGAACAGAAAAATAAATAATACATTATTCACAATATCCACAATAGTCAATATTAATAATAAATAAATAAATAATTTTAAAAGTTGTAGTTAACAATAATTTATAAACTAGGTAGAAATAATTCGTTAATACTTTTTTTTTAATTTCACAAGCTTAGATTATTGTCAAATATATCCACATCATTTAAGTATTTGTTGCCAATACTGTGTTAGCGTTGAATTAGGGAATGCAAGCTGTAGTTGGAACGGGATACACATATGTAAAATGTTAATGTTTGTCTTATAGCTAGATTAGTTATGTACTCGTATAGGTTGATTAAATGCGGGAGTTCAGAACAATCGAATTTACAATTTCATAATTTTAATAAAAAGTTAATGTCATAATTTCAATAAAGAAGTCGGAATAAGAGAAGAGAATGTATGACGCGTTGTATGAATGTGAATGAAGCAAGAAGTGTATGCCAAGATCTTGTTGTCTGGCGGTCCGTCCTCTCTGCCTACCCCTGCGGAGAAACGGCGTGATGGTTAGTTAGTTAGTTAGTTAATAAAAAGTTTGGTGGTTTATTTTTCGTCTGTTTATGAACAGAAACTAGTAGATATTTCTATTTTTGATACTGACAATTAGTGGTGGAATTCCAATATAATAATTTACTAAAACAATTGTAACTGGTTGGTTTTATAACTTTATCAAATAAAGTGGTGTAAAAAAAAAAAAATTTAACTTATAATAAAACACGTATACATTTGTTGCATACATTCTAATATGAACATAATGCGTCTTTCGCACAAATTTTTTTGGAATAGTCACAATATACAATGAAGAATTATGAATGACGACATTCAAAATTGTGCTTTGCGTATTTCGTCGCTTCCTTCTTAAATTTCAAAACATTTTGCTCTTCTTTTATATTGGCCTGTATTTATTGGAAGATCTTCCTATTGCAAAAAAAACTATTAGAAGTTATTCAACTAAGCCTATATAAGAAGTCGAATAGTAACTAATAACACAGATATATATATATATATATATATATATATAATTTTTTTAATGAAAGAAAAGCATTTTTGGGTAAAGAATAACCTGACAATATTTGAAAATCTCCTACCTCCATCACAGTAAGCGGAAGATGTTGCTTGTGTCGCGATGGAGGACTTAGCCAGCCAAGGAATTGAACTCACGATGCCTGGGTGGGACTCAGCCACTGACCGGATATATGAACAATTTTGATATATCAAGCGTTACAAGAGCGCTTAACATAAAATAATTCCAAACCTAAAATGAAAAACAGAGCCATGGGTTCTCTTCATCATGATAGTTCTCGGGGGACGGTTTTTCCATCATATTGATAACGATTCTCCCACTAAATCCGTGGAAAAAGGTCACATTACCTTCCCAGAGGTCCCACAATAAAACCCTGAAGGATCTGAGATATTTATAGGCGGACACCGCTACTATATCAACTATTCGGTGGAAAAATCTAGATAAAGGTTGTGTAATCGCCCTATTTATGACTTCTTTCAAATTGATTGGCTGTAATTTTGGAACCGAATTTCGTGTTTTATGTATAAAAATATCATTAAAGAAAAGTGTACCTGAAAATACCCTATTTTCAGAGAACATTTTGTTGTGAAAAAAAAATAAAAAAAGAATTGATCTTAAAACTGTTGCTTGTAATGAAAAAAATAGCTAGGAAAAATATTGTAGAAATTGAATCAATCAGAACTAAATATTTTCATTATTATGGCAACACGAAGGTTTTTAACATTTGCGATCAGAATTTTTTTTAATCACAAATTTCGAATGTATTTATTAATTCATTGTTTCAAATTATTTCAAATGAATAAACCAATACATAGTGCAAAGCGGAAGTGATTTATTGCGCATTTCAGCGTTGCTTCGCAAAATTTCGAGCGTGGGAGCTTGTGTTCAACTTAAAATACGTTTACAAATGATTTATGAAAAACGTATATAGATTTTCGAATGAAAAAGTTCGTGTCCAACTTATAATATGTCCACAAATGATTTGTGAATAATATATGTAGATTTATGCCCATTTGAAATAATTATAACCATGCATTCAGATTTGAGGTAATGCTTCACATTCAAGTTTGATTATTTGTAAATAAACAATGACATCGACGGGAAAATCATCATAACTCAAAGTTTAAATGCTTTTAAAAAAAAAATTATTTTATATCTGTGAATTTCATTATGATTATTATTTTATTTTTAATTATTGAACATGGCTATTTCAATACAAACATTTCAGAAATACAAGAAAATCGTATTTTTGTGTATGTATCTTCCTTGCAAAGGTTTAATAATAATAAAAAGTTTTGACATAAATTGTCTTAGAATAGGATGTAGAATAATCTCATTTCCGCAAGTACCACTAATTTCTAGATAACGTTTGGTGAAAGTAAAAAACATGCACTTGGACCATCGTGATTTTTTAAACATACAATAATCTTCCTATGAGCCATATGGGTGGTTGTCATTTAAAATATTTTAAACGAGAGCAGCACACTCTTTTTTTTGTCTATTATAAAATGTCAGACTGAACCTTGGTTTATGATTATTGACAGCCTAATTGACAGCCGGGCCAACTTCACCACTACTAAATTACATGTACCGACGACGAACACAAGACAAAATGTAAGATTTTCCTGCAACACGTACACAACCAACTATCAGTCACACTCACCAACCAATAGAAAACATGATCTGGGCAACAAGTTTGGAGGTATTATTGATATATTTACCGACTCCATATATAAAGTAAAGTGTCACCTATGCCAGCAAATAGAATCCTACAATTAATTATTGTAGCTTGGATAATATAGCATTCATGATTTGTAATAATATTGTTTTCATTTTCTATTTTATGTTACTCTTAAACGTTTAAAAAAAATTGTTCGTTACTATATGGTTTAAAATTTTATGTACTTATACGTTTTGATAGCCTATTATAAACTGTTCTAAAAAAACGTGTAAAAGCCCAGATGGCGAATAATCAAATAATTAATTATTAAGTCAGGAGAAAGCGGTATTTCGCTCTGAAATATAAAGTTAAATAGATTGTCAGTTGGAAAAGTGAGGGTGTTGTGGCGTTCGTTATTTCCGGCTTGTGGGAGTTTCAGTACCACGGTTGAAACATATTACTTCTACAAATAAGAAAAATCAGTTCCACAAGAAAAGTCATGTCTAAATTCATTTAACCACAGGTGATCGTGTAATATAAAACAGAATAAAGGGCATCCCTTTATATCTTCGCAGGAATCCTGCGTTTAGTTCGGAAAGGTCGGGAAATCTACCAGGAGTAGAGGTAGGAGTAGGAGGTTTACGACCACGGAATATTTTTATTGTAATTGTCCCTCGCACGTGGCGGCCGCTGATAGAAAAGTTATGGTGTCGTCGAGACAGTGTTCCACGAAGATGAACTGCAGGTTTTATGATCGTCAGGTGGCTCACGCATCAGTGACCTATTATCTGGGGGTGGCGGGGTGGTTACCGGTGTTATTTGTAGGTTTTAGGTAGGGGTTGCAAGGTAGGTTATCCGTTCGGGAGAGATTAAAATATATCATTTTTGAAAAAAATGTTAAACTGCGTAAATAATAAATACAGATGAGGGGGGAGGAGTGTTAGACGACTAAATATCACAAAAAAAGAAGTCGGGGATGTCCCAGAAATAAGATGCGAGATTTTTAATAAGATATAGGTACTAATTATTATGAGAAGATGTTTGAATGTTGATAAAACATGGAATGTGTACAGCTCCGTCCTGATACCATAAGCGTGCAACGCATGACCTATACCTAGAGCCTAGAGGAGTAGTCTGAAATATTATATTAGACAAAAAATGAGGGCGCTGCGATTGTTTAAAACGTTGACAACGCTAAGATGGCTTATAGGAAGATTATTTTAAGATTAAAAGATCACAATGGACCAAGTCTATGCTTTTTACTTTCACCAAACGGTATCCAGAAATTAGTGGTACTTCCCAAAAGGAAATCATTCTACATCATATTCAAGGATAATTTTATATTTAACTTTTGTTCTTATTTAAAGCATTGCAAGGAAGATAATTACATGAAAAGACAAATAAATAAATAAATAAAAAAACAAAAAAACAGAAAAAGAAAATAAAAATAAAAACGAATTATGATGTTTCGCATTGTTTCTTTAAAACGAACTGTCAAATTCGAATGCGAATTGTTTTATGTGAGGAACACAATTTCAAAGAAATAGTTAGCAGGTCGGCATTATCATAGTGATGAAGAAAAGTAGTTCCGCTTTATTAAATGTCTGCATTTAATGCTAAGCCGTAAGAGCAAGTTTAAAGCAACATTTGAACATTGATGCCGATCCCTGAAATATTATTGATCTCGGTTACCCCTTTGACTGCAATTTTTTTTCGGTTTGGAACTGTCTCGGACGCTAGGAGCGTAGTGTGTGGACATGGCTATTCGGGAAATAATTGTGGCGTTCCATACTTTCTGCCTATATTCTTAGATAAGTTGATAAGTTAGAACGTAGAAAAATATTACTAGTAAAGTTATTGTGTATTTGTATGTTCTAGTAACATGTGGGATTTAAATAGCTGTTCTCAAAATTACGTTCTTAAAAATATTTGAAACTGATTTCATTTTTTTCCCAAAATTAGAAACAAAAAAGGGCACTCAGTTTTTACTGCACAAGGGAAAAAGTTCCATAAGAAACTCGAATGACGAAACGCATGTCTTGTGAAAAAATACACGGAATGGCAAAACATTGTCATATATATTTAAAACTAACGAATGACAATGATTATATATATATATTAAATACTAGCTGAATACCCGGCCTTGCTCGGGATTATTTTTTATTTTTTGGAATAAAGTTATAAAATTGTGAGTTCTGGGTTGTCGTTTGGGTGCCATAATTGATTTGATAGCAAAAGTAATGCCTTGTGACAACTATTGGTATCTCTAAACAATGAATAAATAAACATTCATTTGAAAATGTTATTTCATTCCAAACATTTATTTTTTCATAATATATCTAAATAAAAAAAAGTGCTTATGTAGGAACCTACTTGTGTTTTCCATTTCGAAAAATTTCTACCCAAACAAACCTTCTTCTTTTGTATATGTAATCTGTGGCTAACGAGAGTGGTATATCTATGGGCTAATCTCAATACGACATTGCGGGTTGAATTTTTTTCATACTAATTTTAAAACGTCATAGAAGCAGTTTTACATATTGGATTTCATTCAAACTACTCTCTAAACCTTCCCGCCACTAATAAGACTTCCCGCAGAATCTGTGCTATTTTCAGCGAAACCGGTCCAGTAATTTTCGAGAAAATCGGACAAACATTAATTATTCTATATTAAGATTCGATTAACCAAATCAATCTCTTGCAATTGCCAAAAAAAAAACTGCAAAAATGTGAACGATGAATCGTACAGTATTCTGACGATCTTAATATTTAATATCATAGGAACAGTAGCGAGATGACTAACTTGACAAATATTAGTGACATTATAGACGGCAGTTGCTCGCTTCGTCTTGGGTCGTGGCGCCGCGACGGTGGCGCCATGGGCGTCCAAATGCCTTCAGACACCGTGTAATGTATATGGCAGGGTTGGCTAACCTTCGTCTGGGATATCCCTCATACATAGACGTCACCACCCCCGAAGAGTCATGCTTTGATAATGTTTAAGACTGTAATGGAAGTGATGCTAGGAGGAGAATAGAAACGATCCAAAGCCCCGAGATGTAGAAAGCACTAAGTGAAATTGAAATGGTAATAGATGGTTATTTATCACAAAGGCTTGAGTATGTTGAATAATTACTTAGTAAGATGAATTAAAGACAAGGGCTAGTGTTTTTTTGTGACGTTCAATTACTTTATGTACTTTACACTGTTGATATCATAGAATAGCCATTTAACAAACAAACAAAATTCTTAAATATTACATAAATTCTTCTATATTACATAACATATTGATGAGCAGTGGCGTTCATTGCTCGATAACCGATGATAGGGTGTAATCTTTTCGATTGTATTTACATCAAATTTAAAATTTTGGTGGCCTTGAAAACTGTGTGTTATAAGCCGATATACGGTAAATTTTTGGGTGACTTGCGAGATGTATCCGATTTTATATAGCTTGGAATAGTATTTTAAGGAAAATGGTACTTTTATTATGCATGAACCGGCGTAAGTTACAACGGAAAAATTGAAATTTATTTTCTACGATGGGTACATTTTTTAAGGTACACGAACGATATTGAGTTAAAAAAAATTATGTTACTTATAAAATCGTATTTTTAACAGAAATCATATATATGCTATATGCACTGCACGCCACTGATAATGAGATAATAATAATAATAATAGTTGGATGATTTGTATAGCGCCGTTTTTGTGAAAAATCACCTCAAGGGCGCTGAGATGTCTGTTATTATTAGTAATACTATTATTAATATTATCATTATGTTCTACCACCATAATACGAACTTTCGCCAAGTTTGGTGGGTCAATTAATAGATAAAATAAATGTAAAAAAAATTATTATTATTTAGTTAAATTATGTAGAGTTGGGTGAACCTACGTGATTTAATTATTATTTTATCAATGTTATCCAAAAATCTATTGATATCACATTTATCGATTATTTATCACGGTGTGTGATCCATTTGTAAATAAATATTAAAAAAAAAAAAAAAATTAAAAAAAAAAAAATTAAAGTAAACAAATATAAATCAAAATGCATTTGTAACACACAGGAATATCACATTACAAAACCAATACATTAAAAAAACAAGCGGGAAGTGTGCAATAAAAAAAATGAAATCTTAAATTACAAATCGCGGTTGTCGAAATGATTAGAGGCGAAATGATTGATAACAATATCACGATTAAAATACACTCAAAACCCTAAAGTATGGGTGAAAATATAACACTAAAGCGCTCCTGAGGTGATCATAAAAACAGCGCTATACAAATCATCCGATTATTATTATTAAAGTGAAGAAATTAATGTCATGAACCATAATTAAAACAAATTCCCAGCTGGTATCAAACAAATTAAATCAATTTATAACTACAATAATATCGACTAAAAGTCGCGAAAGGAATTATAACTGAAATATAAAGGACTATTATTTTAAAAACACATATATATTTAAAAAACAATATAAAAAAAACTTTTTTTTTATGAATGTTTCTTTTATTAACATGTCTATATATATTACGGTTATTTTACATCTCAGATTTTGTACTATTCTTCCATTAAAAGCATTTGTCATAGAAGTTACTGAAAATACCCTACTCAAACCTTGAAGTTGAAATACAGAAGTCGTTGAAAACCCTCTACCGAAAACCTAGTTCGCCTCAGTACAGGACCTCCTATTCAGGAAGTCTAAGAAAATATTCTAAAATATATATGTTTTATAATCACATTTTACATTAAAAAAAAAACAATAACTTTGTTTACATCACTTTTATTTTATACTTTTGCCGACCGGGTTTCGCTACTACCGTAGCTTCTTCAGGGCAGTATACAATTAAATTATGAACTATGATACACATGTGTTATAGATTGATAAAAACAGGCGAGGGGAGGGCCAAGGGTGGGAGATCAGCAGGTACATGCTGACCGGGAAGTGTGTGTACTTTGTTTATTGGGAATAATTTAAGAATTGGACTTTTATTTAAATTTATTTGATTATTTATGAGTCTACTATTAGTGTTTTTGACTTTCTTTATTTCTAATGCTTCCAAGTTATGTAGTCAAATGCCTGTTCCATTTTTATGCACTAAACTAGTGCCTGTATTTTTATTGAATATGTGGTCTGTTTCTAAGAGATGGTTGGCAAATTCGGAGAAACCATTATTATTTAGACATATTAAGTGCTCTTTTACCCGGATATTAACATTACGCAAATAATAAAGGGATGAAACATTTAGAAATATTGAACTCAATTGTCAAAACTATAGAGTAATTAATAAAAAAATTATATAAATTGAAAATACACTTTGTATATACCACTTTACGTAAAATATATAAATATTTCTACATGTTTCGATAGCAATGCTATCATCTTCAGGAATAAATGAATACAAAATATTTAATATTTAATACAAAATATTAAATATTTAATACAAAATATTAAATATTTAATACAAAATATTAAATATTTAATACAAAATATTAAATATTTAATACTGAATATAAAATATTCAGTATTCATTTATTCCTGAAGATGATAGCATTGCTATCGAAACATGTAGAAATATTTATATATTTTAAGTAAAGTGGTATATACAAAGTGTATTTTCAATTTATATAATTAATAATGATGCCACAAAGTTACCAAGCATTTGAAGAAATTATAATAAAAAAATTATTTCGTCGCTACTCTTCAAATAGCAGCGACGAAATCGCTCCATGCGAGCGGACACACGGTACGGACATGAAGCGATCTTGACCACAGGTAATGATCGAATAACAGTGAACAATGGTTTTATGTCTTATTTCATATTTGGTTCACGTATGCATCGAGGATACTCGATTGACAGCATGAAACTTGTGAATCGAAATAAGGTGTTTTGCAGGCAAAATTGTTGAAGCACGAAAATATCGTGTAATATGTTATAATGTATAATGTAAAATATTACATTATAACAATAAATAATTAAAATTGTAATCATTGAAGAAGATAATATTAACACATCCCAAATGAACCACGAAACCGAAAAAACAACAGAAATTAAAAAGATTTCAGTCGCATCTGGGACTCGAACCCAGGACCTCTACCTATCCGGGGTAACGCTTAACCAACTAAGCTAATGAGACCAGTACAATTTAGGCCATTTACACCGATATCATACTTCATGTTCAAGATTTATTAATATTATCCTCCATTTTTATAAATCCCATATTATTGGCTGCTGTCCCTATGATGATTGCAAAGTTTCATCCAGAACTCAATTGCAATCGGAACAGAGTCTCGGATATACCTACCCGATTTTTATTTATATTAGACATCTATTGATCTATTGCAATGTCTGAAAGAATATTCTATTTTTTATAACTTATTGAAGTTTGTAAACCTCATTGTAATATTTAATCATTGAATGCGACTGAAATCTTAATTTCTTGCTATTTTTCGGTTTCGTGGTTCATTTGGGATGTGTTAATATTATCTTCTTCAATGATTAAAATATTACAATGAGGTTTACAAACTTCAATAAGTTATAAAAAAATAAATTGAATTAAAATTGTAATATTATGGCAAAATTATAATTTAAAATATAACATTACAACAATTTTTACGGTACCAACTGAGAGAGAAACTAATTTTTTAAAAATTATAAATCAGTGATATTAAAATATAATTGTAAAAAAATATATTAGGGGAGTTCAATAAGTTTGTAGAACTGAATATAAATATTAGACATAACGCCATATTATTTATTAATTGTTTTTGTGTTTAATTCGTAGAATTCCATTTAATTTTAAAAAAAAATTATGTAAATCAAATTCAGTAATGTTATTATTAAGATCTGCAAGTAATTTTAGTTGTTATTATTGTGACAGCTGTTTCGGCGTTTAAGGCCATTTTCAAACTGTGGTTAATCCACATTGCGACGACTTATTTACATGATTGAATTTACCCCCACTCCTTTAAAATTTGGATGGATGGGTAATGATTTATTATCGGTAAAACCGATTTAGTTAGAAAGCAATTAAAATTCTGAATTCTGTGAGGTTTTTACATTTATAATGTGTTTTTACTCGCATTTAACTGACATGTTTTCTTAATTGATTTATTTAAATGTGTTGCATTGTTTTGATAATGTGAATATACTGAACATGTGAACATACCATATTATTTGATGGACATTCCGCAATTTTTTCAATGATAACGAATATTGCAAAACAAGATCGGCAATTCGGGCGACACGGGCAAACTTTTAGTTGAAATATAATGGAAATATTCTGTCGTTAAGCAGGACGACCATGAATTAAATATTCATTTTGAAAATGCAAACAACGTCTAGACATTTCAAGGTTCCTGAAAATTATTATCGGAGGAAAACCCAAACCAAGCAACTTCTCCTTGAATGTTGAAAATTTCAAAAGTATTTAAAACGTTAAATCTATGTGAAATAAACTACAACATTATTTCAGCTAAGGAATACCGTAAATAATATTCGTAATCCCCTCTAAAGCTATTCAGAAATCTATTCAATGGAACTATGCCCATATTAGAGGAATATCTCGCTAAATCCCCAAAATTCCACGTCACGTAGGTAGTAGGGGAAAGTTCGCCTAATGGGGAAACATTGTGCAATTGTTACGTATAAATTGTAAAGCATCCCCCGAACCAACTGAAGTGTACGTACATTATAAAGTCTTCGCACTTGTTCTCGTTCCGCTGGCTGTGAACGTGGAATTATTTACGCCAACAAATTACGGATGCGTGGAAGTTACAAATGCAGGTGCTTCAATAATCACAACTTTCAGAGATTTCATTTTTAAATCAAGGCGTCGTATGTCGTGTTAATTGACTTTCACTGTTATGGATCCGTTTGTTTACAATCTTTTGGTAGATATTCAAAACGTTTGAGATTTAATGCGAGATATATTTTTTTTAAATGCGCAATTACAAAATCGGACAATATGTTCAGCACCGCCTTGTGAAAAACCACAATTAAAAGCGAAAATGTCTCTAAACTTGAGTTTGATCGAAGTGATCGGATTTAAATAGGCTGAAATATCACATTTCCTACCACCTCTACTTTCGCCATTCAACCTCCATTACATTAATTTTTCTGAATGGGTTCGAGCAGTGACTCTCATTTGACGACATGTGCAATCACTTCATCGCACTTCCAGAATGATTTTTTTTAATTAGGAAATTAATTTACGTCCCCCTAGTGAATTACTTACCCATTCACGAAATTAAATGAATTTTAAGCTAATTGACTAGATTTAAATAGCTAACCTTTCTCCTTCGTTTATATCCTTAATATTTGGATCCACACCACAGAGCAAATAATACATAGAAATGCCCCAACACGCAAGGGGAAGAAACCAAAATAAAGGGGGCGAGGGGCGAGCCTAGCCCCAATTTAAGTAAAACACCAAATAAGTAAAAAGGTTCAGCTCATTTACAAAAGCCGAATATTTTGTAATGTTTTAGAATTTTTTAACGTGGTCAAAATTACGCGAAACAAATGTGGACGGCAGTGACCTAGGCTGGTGCCAAAAATGGATGTCAAGTGACCTTTGCCTCCACCCGCTCAAATGGTACGTTAGGGCGAGTCTACTGATTATGACGTCAGTGGCTCCACACGGTTGAGTCTTGTGTGGTCATCGAGTTAAAAGAAAACGGTCAGAATTTAATACAATGTGCCCAGTCGCATTAAACCCCTTATGCATGTTGTATATATTTTAATACCTCTAAAATTTTGTGACCAGATTAGATAGAACTTGCTAAGTCCTGAGACAGTTAACAGCAACAGTTTGTATGTCGCCCTCAGTGATGCACGAATCTCTAAAGCGCAACTTAGCGAAGAAGTACTGCATCAGATGGTGTCTCTCACATCTAAGTTTCTGATGCTAATCAGTCAAGTTGTTAAAGGCACTAGCTCGAGGGGTGTTTGGTCTGCTCAAGTTTCGCCCTGAGACCGAACCTGTAACTACCCCTTCCCCGAGATTCCAACTTGTGTTAAGGTTTAAACTTTTGATGTGAATGTTCTCTTTCATCAAGTCTCTTGGAGTGGCGTCTGCCCAGATTCATGTGAGCGAATCGAAGAGTTCAAAGACTACATTAATTTATATGAAAGGTTCTAAAAAACATGCATCTTTAAAGAAACAACTTCTTGTCTTCGTGACTCGGGCTTGTCGAAAGGGGGTTACCAGATATAACTATATACTACACCTTTAAGGATAATATATGCTTAACAAACTCTAAGTGTGAAAATAGTTTTATCACAAACTTGGAGAATTTAATAATTTTTTAAAATTAAATTACTTTTTTATTAAACTAACGTAAATGTAAATTAGAATATTCTTGTTTGTTTGTATGGTAGGACTACTGCGGTAAGAGAGGACTGTGGGCGGGTGTTACAAACTAGTTCGAACCAGTTTGATCCACTGTCAGATTGCACAAATATACCAAAAGGTACTCTCTTTAAAATAATTTGCCTGTACCCCGCTGAGAATAATGTCGGCAGGATATCCTAGCGAGACAGGAACTGTACCATTCTCCTCATTATAATGTATTTTGAATGAACAGAAAAATATATATGCGGTCACGTAATTCAAGAACCTGCATTTCACAAAGGTACATCTCTCTCTCTCTCTCTCTCTTTCTATATATATATATATCTCCCCCCCCCCTATATGTGCCTATACATTATTATTTACAGATGTTTTTTATTCAGTAAATTTTTCAACTTAATATCTACACAGTTTCTATCATTACTCTTTCATACATTTCGATTCTCCCATTCAATCACCATTCGAGTCGGCATTCACATTATCAATTCCTTTCCGCCATTTTTTTCAACATATATTTTACTTTATTCAGAGTTACATTTTTTAAACCTTATTTGGCATTAAGTTCCAACATTCTCTGTCCGTACTTATTTATATATTTCGGAACTACTACGGTGTTTGTGAATTTAATATTATAAACATGTTACAATTTGTATTTATGCGGTTAAATACATATTGAATTCCAATTTTATACCAAAATAATTTCGTACTCCGGAATGACAATATGGTAACATGTCTCTGTCTGTAAATACTAGGGACAACTAATTGTTTCACAATAGCGTTTTGAACCATTTGAATTTTTCTCAGATTAATTTCTCACATTGTCGCAATGTTCGGCCATCCAAACATCTTAAAATCAAAGTTAAAATAAGTCTAGTTTTCTTTTTTTATTTTTAAAACAACTTGCACCAGGAGTACAGAAATGCAAGAAGATTGAAACCTAGTCAGAAATAAATCCTAGGTTTGTAGGTTTGTAGGCAAACACGTAACAGGTCTACCGTATTTCATAGTTATACTGTTGTTTGAATTGTATCTCCCGAAACTTGGATAATTAGAGCTATTGCAACTTTCAACAAGCAGATGTTTTGTTTCAGGGAAAGTTTGATGCATCTAAAGCAGCGGGAGGTGGGGGGGTGGAACCAGGGATGCTGCGGTGGGAATCAGATCTTGCGGGAGGCGTATTACGCACAGCCCTAATAATTATTACTAACTACGGTTCCAAAACTGTACGAAAAATTAATACATACATACAAAAAGAATACATAAAGGCAAATTAATTGTAGTTTCCCGGTAGGGGACGGAACACAATAAAGTGTGTCCAGGCGGTAAGCATACAACTCTTGCTCATTCATATTGAAAAATATGCGACTCTACTTAAGAATCTTGATATAACCCGATACAAGTATTTGTTGCACTTGGTTGTGCTTTGTCTTCCTGGGGCTTCTACCACCCAACAATAAATAAACTTAGTCAAATGTACGTTAAGACATGAAACTTTATGATATTTGATGTATTTCATATTTTTAGAAAACCTTCATGGCAATGTGTGAAGCTCCCTGAATATAAACCCAGAGGTATCGGATTCGGAGCCAGGCGTAGGTAAAAAAAGTATGTTCAATACTTCTGCTCATACCTTTTCCAGTGTGAAAAATCGTCCTAAGGAAAGAAGACTATTCAGAATTGAAACGTTTCCCGAAGAGTACAATTTATGTACTTTCAAACCTTCCTTTCCCCTTATTATTTTCCACCACAACTTCCCTCAGCCTCAGACGTAATGGGGATGGCATAGCACCACTTGTTCCAGGATGTTGAAACTTTGTGCAACATCGCACAAAAAAAGCCGAGCCCAAGTGTGAGAGTGACTGGCTAAGTAAAAGCGATTTTCATGTGGTTAGCTGGAGATGTATACGGTTTCACAGTTCAGTAGGGAGGATGGCAAACATTAAACTAAGGTGATTCCAAATATCCCGGGTAATAATTAAACCCGGCCGCCCCGGAATAAACTTCCCACTTTATGGGCCGATGATAAAAGGGAAACCGGGTTCACGCCTAATGAAAGACACTCCTCGGGATGGGAAATATTATTTGAAAAACATCTCAGAAATTATAATTTGCGGAGGAGGAAGCCATTGGAGTAATTAGGCGAATCATCTGCGGTGGGCCGTTCGTTTATTCAATTATTGTACGTTTAAACTTTTCCTTAAAAACGTACATTCTATAATTTTAGAATTATCAGCAATTCCCTCAAAATCGCAACCCCGAAATCGGGTATCAAGTTGGGAGACTTGTAAAAGAACCTTAAAAAACACATTATATACAAACAGTATGTAGAAATTATTTCCTATTTTCTAAAATCTAACTTTCCGCTTAATCATTTATACTTTCCCAAAACTTATATATTTCCTGTAATTAAAAACTCTTTTTGCGCATGTTTTGTTCATTCGTGGCAGCATTTATTTTTCTTTCTTGTTTGAAGAGTTTTATCCACTATGTACGTTCGTTACTTAATTTTATTACTGTACGTCCGGTTTCAACATTCACTAGCGTTAAATAAATCTAACTTAAATTAAACTTAACTACAATTAAGTAATAAACGTATATAATAGATAAAACTATTCAAACAAAATGTCTATAAATTATTACATAGTTAATGCAAAAGAAAAAGGAAAAATATTTTTCTTATTTGAATTTATGTAACTTTGTACCTAATGAATTGCATATAGCATAGCTAAATTTGAATTTTGGTAAATTAAAATATCTTAAATATTACCACATTAATAATCGGCAATCGACCCCGCAACTTTTCAAGTTAAAGTAGACAGAAAAAAAAAAAAAAAACAAAAAACTTTAGCCTGACTTTGTTTCAGGTCTTCCGAAAATCTTTTCACAAGCCCCCCCATTATAGGCATATTATGTTCGAGAAAATAAGAACATCTACACGAGGTAATATTACGTAATTACTAAAACACATAAATGCTATTTTGAATGATAACAACGATTTGTAGGGACAAAAAATAAATAATAATCTACGTGAAAATCCCTCAGTACTTGTAGGTAGAGAATTGGGTAAATTCGGAGGTATTCGATGATAGCTTTGTAGCGGTAAATTTCTGCACGCCATATCTAGAAAACACGAAGCAACGAGCGTTACTGGTTACGTTATTGCACTAAAAATTATCGGAAAACTATTTTGGTCGCTTTGGCGAGACACTTTGCGGACAGTTAGAACCATTGCGATTTGTTTATTCGTCCAATAATTCAAGGGTTGCGGTCTGGGGGTGGGAAAAAGTAATCCTATTTCCTTATTTACAAGATACTACCCGGCAAGACGGCAGCATACTAGGATGTATCGAAAACGAGGGTGTGAAAAAACAGCCCGATTATCCATAATCTTTATTTTGATTGTTTTTTAAATAATGCGTGTAACGTAATCGTTTACGAACATAATAAATACATACTCGTAATTTCGAATAGTCAGTCAACCGTCAGTTTTGAATAAATGTGATCGATAGTACTAAAATAATTGATTCGTAGTCATTTACGATTTTGAGAGCTTTTCCAGATGTGTCTCCCAATGGCCAGGAAACCTTTGAACAGTTTGAGAAAAAAAAAATTGTGAAAAAATATCAACAGATTCTTTTTAATCATTGAAGATAATATTAACAAAATCTCAATTGAAATATGAAACAAAAAATAAAAAGGTACCGGTAGCACCTGGGACTCGTTTATCGATATCAAATTTAATAACTGTTAATATCAAATTCAATTAGTTCCCACATATATTTTTTGGCTACCTTTTTACTTTCCGTGTCTTTTCTCAATATATGTATTCACATTATCGTCAAAGATTAAAATACTACAATGTGGTTTACAAGCTTCGATAAATTATATATAATTGTGAAACTGTAAATTCATGGTGGAATTCCAAATCGAACATAAAATTTATCTTGTATATTGTCCTTGTGAGAAACCAGAATTCAAAAAAGAAACGTTCTTAGAAATAGCTTGCGCTAGTTTTAGTAATCAGACTTAAATAGTCGAGTACTTTCAATCATCCTTCCTCCCACCATTCTCCTTGCCCTGCCTCATTTTCCTCCCCTTCTTGTGAAACCTATACCCTTGCACGGCGTGACGTAAACTAATAAACAAATAAAACAGAGGATTCCATTGAGGCGCTGTTGTTGGAGTTGTATGATTCGGGAATACCATACAGTGACACTTAGACTCTCCTCCATAAAATATAAAATAAAAGCCTACAAAAAACGTACTTTCACACGATCGTTTGGCCACCCATTCCCGTGGTTCCTTGCTGCAGTGTCGCGCCGCGGTAAACAGTGCACTGAATGTATATCCATCGAAAACGGCATAAAAGGGGAAAGCACCGCGGGTAGGGGCGGTCAACAATTCATTTCTTAATGTACTCGGGCGTTGCGCTCCCACTCTTACCCCTACGTGCAGAGTTTATTGGGTGCTTGTGGATTTTTCGGTTTATTTTCATGCGAGCGTGTTATGTATCTGTGTATTGGAGGGAAGTGGTGCCAAAACAGCTTTCGGAAATGAGAAAAGAGGGCCATTCGGGAATTTTGTCTAGAATAACGCCGTTAACGTGTTATGTGGGGACGTCTACGATCACGTAGTTGTTAGACAAATAATCACCTAGTAAACAAAATGTTATGAGACAACATGGTAAATTTAGTAAGTATTTACGCGTTTATGCAAATGGGTGTTCAAGTTTTATATTCCTTATAGTTTTACTACGCGACTTCACCTGAAATTAGAATTGGAAAATATGGAACTAACTATAGCTATATTTTCATTAATATTTTTTTTACAGTAACCTGAGGGATGCTGTGTGCAGGGTCTTTTAGAGGATAGGGAGGAGTGAACCTGGGTCTTGAAAATACCCATATTGTAGGAGGGAGGAAACACAGAACTGAACTGAGAGGCTACCTTTATTCCAGCTTCGATGAAGCCCTCATACCTGAGCTGGTCAATTAGGGTTACACCAAGCATATCAATGGAGGACTTGTTGGGAATATTGCTTCCATTAAAGGAGACTAGACTGTCATTTCGATCGTTTTTAGATGTAATCAGGCACGATTGAGTCTTTGAAACATTAAATTCGACGAGATCGTTCTTATCCCAAGAGGAAACCCTCTCGAGGTAACCGTCCATTCTCTGCTTTAAAGCCCTCGAGCCGTTGGAGTTTGTGTGCCCTTTGAGGGCTTGTCAAGCAAAAGCTATCACGACTGTACTGTTATCCGCGTAACAGTGAATTGATGCACATGTCAAGAGGTCATTGATGTACAATAAAAACAATGTCGGCAACAGAACCGATCCCTGTAGGACGCCAGCACTTATTGAATGCGAGGAAGAGATGAAACCGTCAGCAACCGCCTGAATCGATCTCTCCCTCAAAAAGTCGGCAATTCAAGTACACAAGGATACGTGAAGTCCGTAAAAAGACAGTTGCTGGTGCAAGGCTCGGTGCCGAACCCGGTCAAAGGCCTTAGAAATGTCGAGTGCAACCGTTTTAGTCTCACCGTGACGTTCCAGGCACCCCCAAACATGCGTCACATACGCGAGAAGATCACCGATCGAGCGGTTCCGTCGGAATCCGCAGTGTTGGTCATTAATAATTTTGTTCTTCTCGAGGTATGTGAGCAGTTTGTCGTTGATCACACGTTCCATCACCTTGGGAAGAACCGATGTGATCGCTATGGGGTGGTAGTTGACCGGGTTGGAACGGACACCTTTCTTGGAATTAGGATGAATGACCGTTTTTTTCCAACCAGAGGGTACAGAGTCACATTTTAGGTATATTTGTACAGCTTTGAGAATTATTATTTCTTTAAAAAGAAATACAAACATTCCCGGGTTCCGTATAATCGACAATATTTGAAAATCTCGTACTACCATCACAGTAAGCGGAAAATGTTGCTTGTATCATGACCGATGAGTTTGAGATTTGCCAGGGTGGGAACCATACGCGATGCCAAACTCAGCCACTGACCGGTCGATTTACTAAAATTTAATAAGATGTATATTTAATGATGAAAATGACGTCCAGCTGTCCCATTTCGTTTTTCGAAATCTTTTATTTTTATTCAAAAAGCATTAACGTAAACATTAAAAGACAAAAACATATGCTCAAACATTAAATTAAAAAACATATCCAGAAAAATTCGGTCAAGATTAAATACAAAAACACCTTTGGCTACCGCCTGAATGAGTACCTAAAATCAATTTTTATTCACTCTAGATAGGGAGGGAAAAATTTCGAAATATTATTATTAAAATATACGTACGGTACGAAAGGGTTATATTCATTTTCATAACCGGAATAATAGCGAATAGCAATCGACCTTAATAGTAGTAGTCATAATAAAACAAGTAAGACAAACCTGCCATCATTACAAGTGGGAAAACAGATATCAGTGGTAAGTGTGGCACAGAATTAAAGAATTTCATACAATTGATTTTGTAAGTAATCGGTTTGTACCGAAAATATTAATAAATCATTTCAAACATCATGAAAATAAAAGAATAAATAAAATCGTATATAAATATGGTCTTAATGTGGCCTAACCACAGTTTGAAAAAGACTTTAAACACCGAAACAGCTGTCACAATAATAAAAATACTTCCAGATCTTTATAACACCATTAGTAAATTGAATATCCATATTTAAAAAAAAAAAATTAAATGTATTTCTGCGAATTAAACACAGCAACAATATATAAAAAATATGGTCGTACATCTACTTTTTTTAACAAATAATTGAGTACCTCAATATCAAAAGGTACCTAACGACCATTTAAGCCATTTTTTGTTAATTTGAGAGCGAACGCTTTTGCTATGATAGTTTCTATATGGAAAATATAATTTACAATTTTAAATATATTTTATTTATTTATTTTTTCTTATATAAATACCACACAAGAGTCCTAACTGCTCCCAACCGTCTGGATCCAGTGAGACTATGGCATCCTCAATTGGGGAATGTTGTGAGGCTGAAGGTATTGGGGAGGGGAAAGGAAATGGAAAAGGAAGGTAGGGAAATACCTGGCTATTCAGATCTGTTCACCAAAGATGGCTAAAAGCCATTTCAAGCAACGTTTCAACTCTGAATGGTGGTCTTTCACCAGGGCGAAACTAAGAGTATCTTCCACTCTGAAACGTACGCAAATATACTATATATTATTTTCAAATTAATTAATTGTAAAACAGTACAAATTAAATAAATAAAATCAATGTTGCACACGCAGGGATTTGAACCCGCGACCTTCGGATTCGTAGTCGAGAGTCCTACCCCTCGATCATGGAGGCCGTCAAAATGTTATATTTTCCACATGAAAGTTGCCATAGCGAACATAATTGCATTCAAATTTAGAACAAAATGTAAATGGTCGTTAGGTACCTTTTGACAATGAAGTACTCAAGTGTACACATCAAAGCTGAAAAGCTGAAATGAAAATAACGTTGACTTTACAAATAGTGTTGTAATGACAAATTTTATGTCGCTGCAACCTTGTTCGGAGGTTTTTTCTGCATTAGATGCAACAGATTTCTGATTCCTAGTACCGCTATGTAGTTGTCATATTAATAACAGAGTTCAATTAGGTCAGTTTGTATTACGAAACAACCTGCCGCCGGGTGCCAGAAATGCATATATAACCCAACCCCATACCCCCTTACCGGTGTCTGGTACACTCGGGCCAGCATCCATGTCAGATATATTATGTAGGCACAAGGGAGGAGCACTAATGAAGTGATGTGACGACTACCCTTAGAAATGTTCACGATAATAGTTAGCAAAGTTCTACAATCTCTCCAAGTCACGAGGCATGAAGATTTGGCAGGCTTTCAACATGCAGAGGAGACCTATAATATATTGTAGAGTAGTTATATATATATGTATGTATATATTGTTGTATTTCTTGGGCATTAACTATGTAACAATTTCTAGACATTTTGTTTGAAAAGTTTTATTAACTATATAGTTGTAACCTTGTCTATAAAATTTATTTTTTAAATAAAAAATATTTAATCGATGTAGAAAATAATATTAACATAACCTAAATAAATTATGCGAACGGAAAAAAAAGAGAAAATATAAAGATTTCAGTCGCATCTGGGACTCGAACCCAGGACCTCTGCCTATCCGGATAGTATAGGCAGAGGATCTGGGTTCGAGTCCAGTTGCGACTGAAATCTTTTTATTTTCGATAATTTTTTCCGTTTTCATATTTTATTTAGGTTAATATTATTTTCTACAATGATTAAATATTAAAATGAGGTTTTTAAATCTCAATAAAAATAATTAATAATTAAAAGTTGAATTTTAAATAACAAGCTCCCGTTAGACAAACTACAAAAAAGTAGTTTATCGGGACTTTTTGAATTGTAATTTTTTAGATTGTAAAATTATTATTATTATTTTTTTTAACTTTTGATTCTTGCACTTATTTCATGAACACGGGTGTGGCGAAACCGGTAGCGAAATAATAAATTCAGGTAACAACAGTACATAGTGAATAAAACCTTTCAAATAAAATAAATACATATTATTTGAGACTCTATAAAATAAGTAATTCTGCTGGCGGCCGCCACCTTGTTGATATAACTTTCGAAACGTGATGATAAAAATGGATAACCCGCTGATCTGTTGATAAGTTGTACTCTTCTTTATTTATGGCACCTCAAAATCGTCAGTCGGCTCCGCCCTTGTATTATGTTTTTTCTAATACCCTTATACCTCTTTTTATTATTTAGCTTCTCTACCGGATAACTAAACCAAAAACTATGCATCCTGTGAATATTTTCAACTGGATTATTAATACATTTACTCTTCAGAAGGCTCTGCAGTATATACGAGTATACAACGAGGCGTTATTTCGGTATACTCGTATATTACGAATTATTCTAGCTCCAAGTGAATTAATTGTTACTATCTCTTGACTAACACATTATATTCTTCTTTTTGTATCACAAGGCTAAGTGGTACAGAGAGGGTATTACGTAAATAAAGTACAAACTTGAAGTGTTACGTAGTTTTTCCGTCGAATGGAGATCTCTCATTTATCAGCACCTCGGGTGATTATATTTTTTGAATAGACCCGCCGCACACCAACATGCTCAAACAATTATAAAATGCATAGATAAGTTATGTGTATTTTTATGCATGACAGCTGTATCGCCTTCCGAAAGATTTGTCAAACTATAAAAAGCGTAAAGAGGCTTCATTTATTTTGAAAAATAATGTTGTAAGTCAGAGATTAGGTTCAGACAAAATGTCAACGATGAAAAACGGTATTTGGTAAAAATAACTTCACAGAGCGAAAACTTTATAATTTGCTTAATTTAAATATACATATACGAGTATATATATACATATATATATTAAGCACTTCAACGTGAAAATAACATTGTTGAATAATTACGTAAAACTTAGATTTTTTCACTTCACAACTCTGCAAAGCTGAGCGATTAGTGAGCAATATACGAGGTATAATTTGATAACGTGAAAAATTATACCCAAGAAACCGGAAAATTTTCAAAATGTTTGGGGAATTTTCAGATAAAAGCATTTGGGATCGAAGGTGAATTATTATTATAGTATCTTGGGGGTTATATTATCATGAAAGGAAAACAGGGAAAATAAGGAGTCTCCGGAGCCTTAACTTGTTATCGAGTTATAAAATTTTCAAGAAATGTCCCGGAAAGGGAGGCAGTTATTAAGGGGTTAAACATTATATAGAAAGATAATTTTAAAAGTAAACTGGGAAAAAAATTGTTTTGGAAATTTAAACATGCAACACGGTCTAGTACAAAAGGTCTTGAAATAGATAAATGAGAATGGATAGTAACCATATTAAAGAGTGTCAAAAAGAAGAGATATAGTAAGCGAGTATTAGTGTAACAATGATATGGATTTGAAAAAAATACGTATGCCGAAAAAATAAGAGTCGAAGACCGTTCTAGAATAACGCGAAAATCGAAAAAAAACGACCCAAGGCACGGCAGCTGGACGCTTAGATGGATTGGACATACACGGCGGACAGACGAAGAAAAGAGTACCCATTAGGAGAATACAACATGCCGGAAGTATAATGGAGGGAGTCGTGGGAAGAGTTGTAACGGTCGAATGACCCAGATATCTCGTCGAACATCAGAATAATAAAGGATTATTCTATTAGATTATGTATGAATGTGGATGAAGCAACGAGCGGTGTCAGGACAGAGGACGGAGGCATCCAGCTTGTTGAAAATAACCTAATTAAATGTGGGAACGACTGTCACGGAAATGAAATTACATATAGTAACCCCAACGTGGTGGGTAGCTGGTGTAACAGTATTCTGAGAACATTATTGGCACATTTAGTATTGTATAGCAAATAGTACGTTTACCGCGCTACACATAATATGCTCAAATGTAGAAAAAACTAACAAATTTATCGAATAGGCAATAGATTCTCCGTAAAACCAGCACCGTTCGAGTAATTTATTTCGACAACAGGATTGTGAAAAATATCCGTGACTTTACAATGTATCATGCCTGAATCCGACTAGGTAAGTACCAGGCAGGAATGTGTTTAAATAAGAATTATCTGTCGTTATTTCTTGTCGAAGCCCCCGGACGACAATTCCTCCAGTCTTTAGAAAGAAGGCAACCTTTATAATTCGGGATTGAAGGGCGGAATGCCGGCTACAGGCTGCCGGGCCACGCGTGAACGGGTTCGCATTCTTTCGCTAAAATTGCTCTAGGTCGAGCGCGGATTCCTGAAATGCTCACTGTACATTGCCGAAACAAAAAAATTTAAGTCGAAAAACTAGGTCCACGGAGTGTTTCATATTTGATTCCTGAATTCTTCGATTTACTAGCAGAAGACTTGCTTATAAAACTCCAAAATACTAATAGAATAAAATATAAAATATTAAGTAAATGAAACACGTTGGTATAAACCACGAATATATTTTATTTTCACCAACCGGTTTCGCTTAACTCAAGCTTCGATGAAGACTTCATAATAGAAAATATGGCTTCCGACCAGGATTAGGTACCGAAAATGCTATTGCTAAACTAACGAAAACCGTCTCCAATAATATATTAAATTAGGAATTAAATGCATCGCGATCTTCCTGGATCTAGCTAAAGCTTTTGACACAATCTCGCACAAAGTTCTTTTGAAAAAATTACAGCTAATCCGTTATACAGGGGCAGCTATTTAAATCGGTGGGTAGTTACTTAGAAAGCAGAAGCCAAAGAGTTAATATCAATGATATTCTAAGCGATCCAGCCAATATTGCATTTGGTGTACCACAAGGAAGTACTTTAGGGCCTATTTTATTTAATATTTACATTAATGACCTATGTAACAGTAATCTTGCCGATCACATCATAACCTTTGCCGACGATACAGTCTTGATTTATGAAGGCAAAAGCTGGAAAGAAGTTTATAGTGAAGTGGTTTATACCAATGTGTTTCATTTACTTAATACAATGTCAAACCACAAAGTGATTGCTTCTTATGAAAATATAAAATATAACCGTTAAACGAACTAGTAAACCATCACGTCGTATCTCATATATACCATTCTGTTATACCAATTTATCGTATATCATATTATACGCTATATGATATATGATGGTCCTGCTCAAAATTTCATAAACTCTTTTTCTTCAGGCGTCCTCGACAATTCCTTCCAGATGGTGCCCAGGCGGGTCTGCAGATGTCAGTATGTTTGCATCCAGTAAACTGCCGGTATTGCAAATTTCTGTTTTACAGTCCCGCATTTAGTATGACGTCGGTGAGTCAAGTGATGATGAGGCTATGAAATTTTACACTGATTTTCAATTGTCCATGTGTGCTCTCTCAAATCTCAGCTTTCCTTTTTTAATCTTGTTCATTGGAAAGCATCGCTCTAGAAACATGTTGATATGTATACATTAATAATAAGTAATTTTTAATTAATTTATTAATAATGATGCCACAATGTGAATAACAATATTTTGAAGAAATTATATGTAAAACTATATATTTATTAAAACTTGTTATATAAATTCCATCAATAATTACGTAATAGAAAGAATACAAACCAAACTTTAAACAAATTATACATGTATTTCTGTTATTCATTAATTTTTAAGTACAAAAAGATTTTAAGCGGTTTTCGACTGCCAAACTAAGCACATGCCGGTATTATTGCAGTCGATACATATATACACATACATATATGCAAACATACATAATACATTTGATTGAGTCCGTGGTTGAGTGGTTACGATTCTTGGCTACGAATCCGGAGGTTGCGGGTTCAAATCCTGGCGTGCGCAAATAAATTTTATTTGATTTAATTGTGTTATTTCGCAAGTTATTAATTAAAAATAATATATAGTATATTTGCGCACGTTCCAGAGTGGTAGATACTGTCAGTATCGCCCTGGTGAAAGACCACCTAGTCGTGTTTGGTGACCAAATCTGAATAGCTAGGTTCTTCCTACCTTCCTATTCCCACCTCTTTCCCCCCTCAATACTTTCAGCTTCGCAACATACCCCAATTGGGGATTCCTTAGTCTCATTGGCTCCAGACAGTTGGGAGCAGCTGGGACTCTTGTGTGATATCACATAAAAAAAGTAAAATGAAACAGACATATTACATAAAAAAATTTAGGAAAAGGAATCATAATGAGAACATTTTCTTAAAAGTGAAAATACGTAGTCATCTAAATGAGGTAAATCTAATGCAATTTTTTACCTTCGATGTTATGAACAAAAAATAAAATAATAAAAATAAGAGAAGGTAAATACAAAAGTAAAAATAAACATAAAAGTAAAAATTTAAATAAATTCCAAAATAAAAATAAGAGCATGAACACTATCATCAACTTTTTATTATTTCTTACGAATGAAAAATATATAAAAGCAAAAAATTATCATTTCAAGAATGCGATATTGTTATTGATATTGTTCAGAAAGAAGCATTCCTGAAGAATTTTTAAACATGTAATTGAACACTCGAATAACATGGAGATTATTCTGCATTCGGGTGACGAATTCTTGATCAATGCTTTTACCTGTCTTGAACAATCTGAGGGTGTGCTACAATAATACCGACAGTCAACTCCTAAATTTCTGCAGTCTCTCTACAATGTTCTCCAAGGAGGGTGCACTACTTCGCAAACAGGCTGAAAATCTGTGCCTACTCTAAGAACATCGAACCATTAAAATAAATTAAAATAAAACAGACAAAAAAAAAACACAAAAGAAACCTGTAATTTTTTTTTTCCATGTCACAATCGTTCTACATCAATAAATTGTCTCTTTGACGATTTTAAACTTTTTGGTTGCAACCTACCTTTGGCCGTGGTCATGCATTTCGACTTCCTTAATCAGTTGTTTCAGCGGGTTTAATAACGCAAAGGCGGCATCCACACACAGCTTGCAATAAAGCTGTGAAACATATCGCTTTCACTGCTAGTACCCGAACTTGAAAAACTACACAAAGCCTGCCTTTGGATATAGAGCAATGCACGCCACCGACTAGCCAGCTTCTGGGGCAGGATACGGAGAATTCAACCAACGTCATTGTCGTGGGTCCATCTGGATGGCTCCGCTCTCCTCTCAATGAGTGATATATGCAGATGATCTGGTGGACATCCCGAAGGACAATCAATTAAATTTATTTTATTAATACCTTCCGTAGTTTAATTTTTTATTATTAATTTGCTTTTATTTTTCTTTGAACGTAATTTTTAACTATACCTCATGTAACACGGCAGGTTTGCACCATCCACCCAATCATGCTGGAATAAAATCTAAAATAAATAATATAATAAATAAATTCCGTATTAAATTCTATTTATAACAAAATTGAATTATTAATAATTTTTCCTAGAACGCCGGAAAAATGAGAGCGAAACTTCACAAACATATTTGACGAAATAATTAACTTCCAAAGTGGTGTGATAAATTATTTCGCAATTTGAGCATTTTAATTTAGTGAAACCTTCGCGAGCGGCTATAACCATAGGATGATAATAGTTTAACCGTTTTATCATACAGACGGTTCACTTTGTTGGACCGTTAGAACTATTTCAGAGGATAATTCATCGTATTAATTATATTGTGTAACGCGAATAAATTAGAAAAAATAGTTACGACGGTCGCGTGCGGAATACTGCGACGAATCGGCGATAAGTTACATTGCCAAAATTAATATTTATGATAAAGAAATTAAGTGTGGTTATGTTTTATAGAGGAATGTAGAAAATACACATGATTTCTTTGAGTTATTAAAAGAAAAAAACAAAATATTTGCGTAAAACGCTGCATAATTGAAAATTGAAACTGATATAATTCTAAACTTGAACAGATGATCGATTTTATAGGCTTCTCTGTGGCTTAGGAGTTGAAAGTAAAATCACACTTTTTTGGATTACCCGTTCAGTGGGAACAATACTTTGAGTACAATGAATTCAGCATTAAAAAACTCTACAAAAAAAATTCGGTACTCGCTAAAGAAAAAAAAATGAGAACCCTACTGACCAACATACTTACACTGCAAGAACCGAAACTCAAATCTACTAAGAATTACAAGGTTAAAAACATATTTAAGTCAGAAAAAAACATAAATTCCATGCCACAAAACTGTACATGATGTTAAAAATACCACGGAAATACCAAAGTTCAAAAATAATGAAGATGAGCAAATCACAAAAAATATGAAGATGACCTAAGTATCACTATCACCAATACAACAACCCACAGTCCGCCTCGGAACAGGAATACGAGTACCTAGTGAAGAGAACTGTGAATATAAGAAACTATTGTAATATACTTATTTTTAACAATGTAACAAGATAAATATTAATGTATCTAAAATAGGATTTAATAAAAAATTAAAATAAAGTGATGTATTCTGCTATGATGAAGTCTGAAATATATATACTATCCCTGAGGCGTATTTAAATAGGCATGTATGCAGTTATGCTTTGTATAACCGATTGGACACAAAGAGCAAATGGAAGAAGAAAGGAGTACCAGAAGAGTCCGGGAAGCCTATTCGGGTTCTTTTTAAGGATAATTTGTTATCCTTTTCCTTAATGATTTCTTGCTTAAGACTGTTTAATTCCAAAAAGGCATAGTAAAAAAACAATAAACAGATTGTTAAGAGATTATTTGAAAAAACAAATTGATCAAATATCTTCAAGTGACACAAGGTTTTGAACCAATAGTTTTTAAAACAATTACATTATATTATAATGCATTATAATCCTTCTTTTTATTTTTTAATCAAATAAATATGCCTTTTAACGAAGAATTACGTTTTGTAGAAAGGTGCCTACCTCACTGAATAGTAATAACCTTTTTATTCTGGCACTAGTTCTAAGAGTGACATTTGCCGTGGTGGTATTTCTATGGTGGTATATTTATGCCGCTGCCGGCCTTTGTGTATTGTTTTTACTTGTTGCATTGAAAAAAAAAGAAGTTAATATCTATTAAAAACGTATTTTTAAAATCATTTTATAAATATTCTCTAGTCCTAAAAATTATAAATATTTCAAATAAATACCAACTCTTCTTGTATCAACAATCTTCTAATAAATGTAACATCAATAGAAATCGAGGATAAAACAGTAACTGTAAAAATCATGTCATCTCTAAGCTTAAAAAAAATCTAAATTTTCTAATAAAATTGTGTTCATCTGAACCGACCTGCCAGATAAGTATGTTTTCCTGGATCTGTTTGTACATAATTAGATAAATTATAGGAAGTAATATTTATACACCGCCTTTAAGGTGGTTTCACAAAAAACGGCGCTATACAAATCACTCAATTATTATTATTATTAACTTATTAACATAGTTTGTAACATTGGTAACGTACTTAATATTGAGTTTTTATAGCACAAATATTGATATTTTTAACGAATGTCATTCAAGAGAAACGAAATCACAGTTAAGCAAGTATTTGAGTCTAAGAAAAAGGATAAGGAATTTTCCTAACACAATTAAAAAAAAATAATCCGAAAATACCTCCAGGACGTGCGAGAAGATGTAAGAAGTAGTCGGATGTGTCCAAGCGAGAAATGCCACAACCAATTAAGTTGGGGGCTCCCGTACGCTATTTCGTTGTTAATCGTTTATTACGAAAAAAAATCATGTTATTATTTTGGTACTAGTATATTATTAGATTCAAGTCAAGAGAAGTGGTAGTTGTCAAGTTCAAGACTTGTTAATATTATCCTCCATTTTTATAAATCCCATATTATTGGCTGCTATCCTTATGGTGATTGAAGTATGATATCGGTGTAAATGGCGTAAATTGAACTGGTCTCATTAGCTGAGTTGGTTAAGCGGTTACCCCGGATAGGTAGAGGTCCTAGGTTCGAGTCCCAGATGTGACTGAAATCTTTTTAATTTCTGTTGTTTTTTCGGTTTCGTGGTTCATTTGGGATGTGTTAATATTATCTTCTTCAATGATTAAATATTACAATGAGGATTACAAACTTCAATAAGTTATAAAAAATAAATTGGACGATAAATTAATTTGAAACGTAATATAATAATATGTACAGGTATATATCGTTATGTGCTAATAAATTGTTATTTTATCGAAACATCGTTGAGGAGTATTTGTAGATGTAAAAAAATAAATGTAGGTTTCTTTCTATGAAACTCAAAAGATTGCTTAACTTCTGTGAGAAAGTCAACATTACGGGGTGTTTCTTTACTATCCACAACCAACCTGTACGTGGTAGGTTCGATATTATGTACAGCGGGTTTTATGTCCCCGCGACACGAATCTGGGTGTCTTGTGACAGTTTGTCACTTGTGCCGAGCTCTGACACGTAGTGCGTTTGTTTGGAGATAAAACAGACATATTTCTCTTTCTGACACCCATTTCATTTGGGGGTTCGTTGAGCGCACTTTAACGGAATCAACGTCACTAAGAAAACAGTTCGTTAGATATCGTATTACTTCATTAGATTTTATGTGTTAAAATGGAATTTTAGAGATATTAGTTACAATGATTGGGTGGTCTGGTGGATAAGATGCTTGGGGCTAGGTGTGAAACGGAACGAATTAATGCTCGCATCGGGTAAATTAATTGTATTTTATGTGATTAAATTCACATTAATTTGAATTACATTTGCATAAAGGCGGGGTTTTTGCCAGGTTGCAATATCTTCCATCCCATCAAGATTTTTTTTTTTTACATGAATACCGCACAAGAGTCTCAACTTCTCCCAACCGTCTGGAGCCAGTGAGACTATGGCATCCCCAATTGGGAAATGTTGTGAGGCTGAAGGTATTGGGAAGGGGAAGGGGAAGAGAAAGAGGAAGGTGGGGAAATATCTGGCTATTCAGATCTGATCACCAAACACGGCTAAAAGCCATTTCAAGCAACGTTTCGATTCTGAATGGTGCTCTTTCACCAGGGCGATTCTGAGAGTATCTTCCACTCTGGAACGTGTGCAAATATACTATATATTATTTTCAAAATTAATTAATTGTGAAGCAGCACAAATTAATTAAATAAAATTTACTTGTGCACGCCGGGATTTGAACCCGATTCGTAGTCAAGAGCCTTACCCCTCGACCATGGAGGCCGTCGACCTTTTCCATTTCCTCACAAACTATGCTTGTATCAAAAAGAAAAGCTACATCGGAGTTCTGTCTTTCACCAAGGCGATACTGAGAGTATCTTCCACTGAAATAAGTGAAATTTAAAAAAATATATAGTATGGAAATGTATCGATTTACTACCTTTAAAAACGTGTTAGCTGCTTTATGATAAGATCTAAATGTAATAATAATAAATGTATAAAATATATACTTTTTTATGAAAAACCACCCAGGGGGCACATTATGGGGGTTTAATGGCTAAATATCAGGTTAAACAAAATAGTTTATGAAGTTTTATTAGGTATCATGAAGTTTTCAATAAAACTAAATTAAACGGGTTAGCAGATATATATTTTTTTTAATTGAAAGTCCATTTAGCATTTAAAAACAGCTCCTTCTCCTTTACCCCGCATTGTTTAAAAAAGCAATTTTACACATTAAAAAAAAAACAACATTTCATATTTCGCTACATAGTAAACTCGATGAGTTATTAAAAAAAACGCAATTTCCCGCAAAAGAGCAAAAACAAAAATCAACAAATGATTTCAGGTATTTCAGCATTAATGAATACAGTTAAGAAATCAATGATAATTTTCAGTATTAATGCATTTAAATAAAAAGCGTTTTTGTTGTAAGCCACTTTATTTAATATATATATATATATATATATATATATATATTTCTGCATTCGACCGGTTTCGGTTGGACTCAACCTTCTTCAGGAATGTACATCTATTCTGTACACCTACTCTTATAAAGTGTATATGTTATACGAGTTAATATGTGTACATTTATGAAGAAGTTTGAGTCCAACCGAAACAGGTCGAATGCAGAAATATATTTAAATTAAATAAAGTGGCTTACAACAAAAACATTTTTCATTTAAATTATAATGTCAAGCCACAAAGTGATTGCTTCCTTCGATAAATTAATGCATTTGGTTATTATGTATTGATTGATTCATATACATTGCATGCATTAATATTTAATATAACTGAAATCGAAAGATAATGTGTTGGGATCCGTGATTAACGAAGCGACTCACCATTGTTTAACAGGAGTTGATTTATTTGTATAACTGTTATAAAAACTTAGCACAGTATAAATTAGAACACGGGATAACAAATAATATGAATCTAATAAAAAAAAAATATTTTTAATCTGAACAGGAAGAAAATTATTATATTACGGAAAACCGGCGACTATATGGGAAGTGTAGATTTCACTAATGTCGTCGTGCTCCACGTGTTTGAAGGCTGTCGAAATAGTCAATCTTAGCGGCCAGTTCAGCAGGTACAAGCAGGTTGATTAATTATTATCAACAGAATTAATTAATTTACGACTAGCAGAAGTACTCGGCGTTACCGGGTAATTAATAGTTTGGAGGTAGGTTGTATGTGCTTCCCCTACCCAGTAGTGTTCCTCTTATTTCGAACGTCAAGAGCAAATTTTCATCAAGAAGTACCAACATTTTGCAAAAAGGGGTAGAAAAAGGGGGAGAGATTTGTATACAGAACAAACAAACAAACAAACAAACACCGCCCGCCCAGGACATTCTCCTTTATATAAAGATCATCATTTTGGACGTTTAACTAAGTAATATGCATCTCTTTTTCTGAAGCGGTACAAAGCAGGTGGAAAACGTAATTCCGGTAGTGTCAATGCAGATTTGAATTTCATATGCAATTACCCATCAAACAGGAAGCAGGAGTGCAATCTGCAGATTGCATACCAATACGAACATCAAGATATCAATTCGGATTCGAAAGCGATAATTTAAGTCAAGAGTCAGGCCATTATGACGGGGCTAGCCACGCCCACTCCATGATATCAAATAATCAAATATACATTGAAATAGTGTGAATTCTGAACCGTTATTGTCGCAATTTCATTGCACAATACAATTTGCATGCTGGAAACCATTTCATAAAACGGAATATTTTCCAATACCATTCAAAGGGGTCGTTTTAAAGTGAAAATCACTGTTATCATACCCTAACGGTAATAACGACGATGCACTAGGCCCTGTTTCATGTAAACTGCCAGCACGAATACTATTAAAGCATTATGGCTAGTAGCGTGGAAGGGTCAATATAAATCGCGGATACCTTATAGTGAAATTACCGGGACTGCAGTGAAATGTTAAATAGAATTCGTGGAATTGCTCGGATGTTTAAATGGTTTCGTTCCAATTAAATTGAATTAATGGAAATTTGTAACGCGTGCATTATTTGATCACGATTAATGACGGGAAAAACGTGTAAATTTTACCTCTTGTCACCATTATTAGTAATTTATCTCTATGTACGCATGGAAAGTAAAAAAAGCAAACAAATTGCGTTAATATGTTATGCTTATTTGGTAAGGAAGTGGTGTTTGTGATTTGGAGAATATAACTAACTAACTAACTAACCATCACGCCGTTTCCTCGCACGGGTAGGCAGAGAAGACGGATCGCCAAACAACTTGATCTTGGCATACACTTCTTGCTTCATTCACATTCATATGACGTCTCATACATTCTCTTCTGTTATTCCGACTTCTGACATGGCCCGACTAGAGTATTTGATTCACTTGATCGTGCCATGTCTTCCTCGGAAGTCCCCAGTTTCTTCTTCCATTCACATTCGCGTCATATATTCTCCTTACACTCCTATCTGCGTTCCGTCCTCCGTTAATGGAGTTTCCTGCATTCACCCTTCTTGGAGAATATAAGAAGTAATAACATTTTTTGTACGCAAAGAAGAGCTAACGTTGCTGAAAGCTATAAACCTTAAAAAGCTTTATATACAAATGTATTTTGTTGAGTAAAGTCACCACAATCGGAATAATTGTTAAGGCACACAAAAGGTGTATAGATTTATATCGATTCACAATACATTAATGTACTCGGGTTGCGTGATTAAACCATAATTCAAGAGTTCCGTCAATAATTGAAAATTGGTTATGAAAATAACATTGATGGCCGATTCATTAAAGTTGACCATTATATGTAAATACCGCGCAAGAGTCCCAAAAGGCTGGAGCTAGTGGGACAATAGTATCCCCATTTCGGGTATGTTGTGAGGCTGAAATGGAAATACGTGGCTATTATAATCTGGTCACGAAGCACGGCTAGAGCCATTTCAAGCAACGCTTTAGTTTTCGGTGGTCTTTCATCAGGGCGATACTGAAAGTATCTTCCACTAAGTGGAAAATTACATTTAACCTAATAAACCGTTAGAAAGTAAAATAACGAAGGCATAATGTTCAATATCACTCAGTCACGTCAGCATTTCAACTAAAATATGAATAATTTAATTCATTAAGTGAACTCCGGGACTAAGCTACGTCAAGTTTCAGCGCCGACGTCAACATTAATTTCCTTTTCTGCATTCCTGCTGCAGCCGAGACGGTAATAATGCATTTCACTTTCAGCCGCGTCACTTGCAGTCGGTGCACAGATAATAATCTTCTCTCTCCCGGATGCACCTGACAGTCTCTCTTGAAGTAGGCTCCTACAGACAAACTCCTTGCGTTTCCATTTTCATGGAAAATAATATAATTCAGCTTTGATGAAATGAAAATCTTAAGATCGTATCATAACTCGGCAGGATGACAAAATCATTTCATGAAATTTGTTCGTCATTAGAAGATTTCAGTTATTTTAGTCGGATTATTTTTACGCGTCCAAAGAGATTTTCTGCCCGGAGCCAGAGAGACTAACGTACCCCGTGTTTGTAAATGTTGTACAAATAACGAAATGGGGAAAAGGGAAACATAAATATTAGAGTAATTAGCGATAAACATTTAAATTAGTCAATTCGGTACAAATGTAGTAAATGCACCAGCGAGACAGTAAAGCTTTCAAGATCTTTCAAAAGTTCGTATCATATTTATGCTAAATGTATTTTCAAACGGCAGTTGCTTTCGAATTTATACATTTGTAAGACTAGAAAAGAATTAATAATTTTTTTTTTTAGAAGTACTTGTTTTAAAGGAAGCTGCGCTGAACGTAATTGTAAAATTGGAGGAACGTTTGCTTAACCAACTCTGAAAATAATGAAATAAAATAAATATCAAGAGTTACTTGAATTTTAAATCGTCTTGTTAAATTTTGAAACGCTAGTAATAATCTTTAATGCAGGTATACGCGAAACTAAAATGACAGTATAATATCGTCGTTTCAAAATGAAATGAATGCCTGTACGGTTTGGAGTTATGAATGCAGTTTAGTCATGTATTAATTTGTATAAAAATAATCGTATTTCAATCCAGGAATATGTCACATGTGGTCTAAACTTCATTTCAAAATTTAAAAAAAAATGGTTACATACGATTTTTTTTTTACTCTATAAATAGTTATATGTTTTTCTCAGTAGTCAACTTTTGTACAAGTGCCCCTTGCTTTGGGGCGACGAAATTTGCTTTATTAAGTAAACAGATCTGTTATACATAAACTTATAAAAAACCTGTCCTTTCTTCAGCAGAAATGTACAGAATAATGTTATATTTTCACCAAAGCCGTTAAGAAGTGATATACGCAACGTCTCAGGGCGTGTTTGTCTAAAATCTTCCTCTTTGTACCTAGTCCTGAAACCTTTTCCCAAATGGAAAGGCTGGTCGCTTTGTTGATAAAGTGGGCCCTTATTTATGCGTCCTTTTACAAGACCTAGGAGTGAAGTTAGCGTCAGATGGAGCGGAAACGTCCCCGGTTATGTTTTTATAGAGGCGATTCCCTTTCACCCGCTTCGCATTTACCCCGCCTTCCCTACCTGCCGCACCTTCAGACCACAACCCTTCAGTATTTTAGGGGCGCATTCAGCAAGGCTTAAGCGGAGTGCAATCCAAAGACAAAATTTTAAGGAAAGTCTTAAAATTGTGGTTTAACATTCAACCCACAGCTTTAAAAATATATACGTTAATATTTTTCATGAGAAACAAATTTATATCAATTTTTCCAAAACATGGAACGGGTATTTGCATTAGAACCTTGAAATACTTCGATTCCAAAAGTAAATATTATCAGGTTTAATAATTTATGGGGTGTTAAGTCGTGTTGTGGGGCCTAGGCCTACAGTTTTTATCTTTTTATATACTTTTTCTGTTCAATTCTGTTATCAATTCTTACCTTTTTGTTAATAATTCTGTCAAGTCATCTGCCAATATCGATGAAAGACATTGAAGGCCAAAAAATTAAGTTTACTCGGATAAAAATGAACATGCATTTTTAAAATGTAAAATTTTGAAGAGATTTCAGAAAAAATATTCATATGCACACAAAGCATTGGGTTATTATTGATCGAAATATTTTAAGGGGGGGGGGGGGAGACGGTATTCAAAAGAAATATGACAAACGCCCGGTCAGGGGTAAATGCATTAGGTACACTTTAAATAAAAGGGATTTTCCACCCCAAGGTTTCGAAAGCCTTCAGATATCCGCCATAAATAAAAGCAAGGGATTTTTACAAGATCGTCCAAAGTAAAACGACACAAAATAGGATGAATAGAAACAGCGTGAACAAGCCTATATAAAATATAATAAATTCTGCTCCGTAGCGTAGTGACCAACGCACTGAATCTGGAATTGGATGATGCGGGTTCGATTTACTCAGAAAATATATGAGAATATTAGTCTACGTATTGTGAACGTCACAGAGCCCTTCATTGGGTCTGTGTCAACTTTTAAATGTCACTGTCACATACATGGATAAATAAATACGGTGTATTTACTAATAAGGAGAATAAGTCATTACAATTATTAGCAAATAACTAAAAAAAAGAACAACCGACGTCAATCGAGCATTATGCGTAAGGGTGGAGAGACAGAAGCCCGGAATTTCAGTTGCTCTTTAAGCTCGCCAAGAGAGATATTTACGTCCGTTAAGTTGCTCGATTACCAAAAATTACTGAAATACTCGGCCAAAGAGTGACATACATTTTAATATTTCTATCCTGCCGTATTTTTATCCATCATGAAATTTCTGGCACATGTTAGTCGGTTTTTTGACGTCTGCCTTAGTTCTGTTAAATAATCAAGTTATCATGGAAATACCAAAAACATCATACAATAGAAATAAAAAGAGATGGGAAAAATCGAGGTATCGATTACTATATTTTAAGAATCGAAACACTCGATTACACGATAAAATATTTCAAAATGTTCATAAACACGAATTAGTATAATTAGAATAGGGAATAATCGAATACATTTCGACTGTAAATAGGTAAAATCCTTCAACCCACAATTTTAGGGTATGTTATTTTTAAATGTTGTCAAATAGAAGAATTTCCAATTGACAATACGGTAAAAACATTTAATTGAAAATGGGGTATTGTCGTACTAAAAACGGTATCATAGTAAACCATTTTTGTTTTTTTTTTCAACTATCGATGAAATTAGTTAAACGTCACATCTCATAATATTATAAACAGAAATTCAACATATTAAATCATTCCAGGAAAAAGAAAGCATTCACTGTCACATAAAAATCAAATTTTATATTAATTTTTATCATCGCCCGTAGTTTCATTTTGTTGCGTAAGGGTTTTTACCAATAAAGTTGATTTGTAAATAACCGTTTTCGTACCATGAGTCCATGAGAATTTGCTAAAAAACATTACAGAAAGAAAAGCTTTGTCTTTTTAACAGACATCAAAGCATTACTATCGTCGTTTTATTCATCACTTTATTTTTCGATTTTCGAATTATTTACTCTAAACGCTCTTCGATTATTAAAATGTTTCGTAGACAGATATTTCGATTATGCCCATCACTACAATATAACGATACAACGTAACTTAGTAATGTGTTTTATTATTTTCCGCAAGTCACATGTCCAATTCGTGAAGGGTATATTAACGTGAGATAAAACGTGGCAGCACTTATGATACGAGACAGCGAAGGGTTGTGTCAGACCGAATTACGAATAACCGCTACATCGTACATCGGTAGTTCTCCGGTTATTATTTATGCATTCGAGATGAAAATAAGAACACGGTTACAGTTGCTGAATATCATCTTAAAGGGAAGACAAACAACAAACACGGAATCCCATGTGGGGCTTTCTCAACATCCCTGGAAATATGTTATCTTTCTCGCCCGTTTCACATCCAACGGGCTTCGTGTCTCGACGATTCTCTTACTTCCCATGACCGGCGAAATAATAATATCTGCTTATTGTAAAATTAGGGATGCGATTCAAACATGACGATATAGCATTAATTTTTAATTTTACTTTAAATGATGTTTCGTACTGGGTTTTAAAACACTTCAATATTACACGTTATTTTACCAATTTGCCGTAACGGTTTAATCCTTCTACGGACATCTTTATATCGATCAGAAAATTCGCCAGAAAAAACACAGTCTATAGAAAACACAGAAGGGGAGTCCGGTCCAGTAAGAGAAAAATCGTAATCAGAATAATAATATAAAGAAATTACACAACGCAGAAATAACTAACAATAAAAAATACATATATATCGATGGCCCAATACTAAATTGCAGCAAGTCAAAATCTGACGTTTTGAGATAATTAATATTTTGCATAATTTCTTCAAAAAGATTGGTATTTACTTTGTGGCGGCATTATTAATAAATATATTAAAAATTGCTTTAATAATTATTTGATTGCTTTGTATTATATTTGAGTATTCTGTTTATTCCTGATGAGGAAAGCATCGCTTGCGAAACATGTTGATATGTATATATTAATAAAGTGGTAATTACAAAGTAATTTTTAATTAATTTATTTAATATTTTGTATATTCGCCGTGTCAAAATATGAATGCAAAAGTGTAAAATTTTATTAGTTCTAACTGCTCTTTCTGTTCGAAATTAAAGTGCATAGAACAATAATCGGTTTTAAATAGAAACAATTCGAAAAATATTTGTATAAAACCGGGTATATTTGAATGTTTGGAGTTTTCCAATTGGTTTTTCGGCTTCCAAAGAGTCCATTTTTGTTGTTTTTGATTTTATTATTTTGTCGAATGGTTTTGATACCCATATTGCAATTTATGGTTTTTCGGACTTGTTGCAGTGCAATACTGAAACATCAACATATTATATTAAACATAACATGTGAAGACGCGGAAATCGGAAATTATTATATATTTCTTGGCACATATAATATGAGAGTAATATGGTGCAAACGTAGCATTGTTCATGAAAATACAACAATTTGAAAGATTAATGCTGCGGGCCTAGGCGGGGATAAGTTCTATGCACGTCATATCGGATGGTTGCGGGTTCGATTCCCAAGCGAAAACAAAACTTTGTCGTGTTTCATGCTTTTAACGAAGTGGCCAAGTGTTGGTTGTTTGCAGAATATTGAACAGTATTTCATCTTCCTCTACATCTCATGTAAACATTTTGAAAGCCTTGCGCATTCCACAATTAAGGCAGATGTCACGGGTACGCCACAAGGCTAACAACATCAGCGAAAAAAAAACAAACTTTGTAAATATAATTTCTTTTAAATATCGGTACCTACCAATCAGTTTTGCTTTCCCTAACGTTCCCCTTGTTCTCCACGTTTCTCCCAGCATGTTTGAGTAACCACGAGGATAAATTCTACATTACGTACGCGAGCTGTCATTCCAACAATTCAAACACGTTAAACAATAAAATCGTATATTTTGAAACGAACATGCGTCGGTGTAAATGTGCTATGCCTATTTAACCAGTGACTGAGAAATATATAATAAATATTGAGTGAAGAGAGACGGCTGAAGAAAAGGGTGGGTTCTCATATTTACGGTATTAAACATAAATTTGAATATTTATTAAGGCTTTAACATTTGGCTTAATTTTCGTGTGAGGGAGAATTATAAAGTAAGTCCTCGGATATATTCCGATTTTTGAGAAAAAAATCTTCCGTCTAGTTAGTTGGAAAAAGAAGCTTGTGGACAGGCTCAAAATAACGAAAAAAAAAAAAAAAGAAAGAGTATAATTATTTCATTCATCCAGAGAGGAAGATACTTTCAGTATCGCCCTGGTGAAATACCACCATTCGGAATTGAAACGTTGCTTGAAATGACTTTTAGCCGTGTTTGGCGACCAGATCTGAATAGCCAGGTATTTCCCCGCCTACGTCTTCCCCTTCTCCTTCCCCTCCCCGCTACCATCAGCCTCACAACATGCCCTAATTGGGGATACCATAGTCTCACTGGCTCCAGACGGTTGGGAGCAGTTGGGACCATGTGCGGTATTAACGTAAAAAAAAAAGATTTTTAAAAGGTACAATTTTGGTGTTGCCAATGCGCGTGGGCGCAATTTTTGCCAAAATGGGTACATATAAACTTGAGATTTAAAAAGGTTTATGCGTTCTAGGATGTAAAATAAAACATGCACGTATTATCAATAATAACGTATTTAATGTTAATAACATAATCTGAATAGACCGAATAATCTGAATTTAAAAATGACGCCACAAAGTGAATACCAATCTTTTGAATAAATTATGAGTAATGTTTATTGGAATCGGTGACCGCATAATTCAATACACGTATGAATCGACAACCTTTAAATGTAATAAAAACTAATTAAAAGTACGAAAAAAGTATCCAGAAAACCTAATATAACTTAACCCAATTAATCTTAATTTAAAATAAATACAATAATAATAATAATAAAAGAGAAAAATTCGTGTACGTTAGATTAGGTTTTCGGGCTAGTTTTTTTTATCGTACTTTGACTTTATATCACTTTTTAAAAGTGTGCCGATTCATGCGTGTTGAATTATCATAGAACCCAGTGACGCGCAGTTCATAAAGGCTGAAAAGCTGCACCTATCCTAGAAAAAACAACTAACCTAACCTAACTAAAGAGAAATGAAAGAAAAATGGGTTGCGACACCCTCCCAATCCTCGCACAACACAAACAGACAAGTATGTATATGTCGCTGCTATGCTGACTACGGTGATCTGATGATTTCGTGTGGAATTTAATATATGCAATTTAGTAGGCTTTTATGAAACAAAATTTTCCCTTACAATAATCACAAGACGCAAAAGGCAACAACGGCCATTTACAATCATACAGAAAATGTTCAAGGAATTAATTAGATATAATGAATGTTAAATAAAGAATTTTCGAGAATGTTTTTATTTTCTTTTTATTTACAAAGTTTTTAATAATTTACTACCACCTTACTTTAAAGACAAACTACATTACAATAAAGACTTCCATACACAGCATACAAGACAGAAAGAAGATATTAGACTAAAAAGAGAAACAAATCCAAAACACAAAATTGTTTACTGTATAGAGGTTTTAAAATGTACAGCTTACTTCCCAGTGAAATAAAAAAATGTACTTAGATTAAGCATATTTAAAGTAAAATGTAAAAAATATGTACGTAAAAGTATTAGAAATAAGAAATATGTACAATTTTTAATTATTTATTATTTTTATTGAGATTTAAAAAAATAATTAATCATTATGAAAATAGCTGCCAATAATATGGGATTAAAAAATGGAGAATAATATTGACAAATCTCGAATTTGAGATATGATATCGATGAAGATGACATAAATTGAACTGGTCTCATCAGCTATGTTTGTTAAGCGGATGCCCCGGATAGGCAGACGTCCTGGGTCCGAGTCCCAGATGCGACGGAAATTCTTTTTATTTTCTGTCGTTTTTCCGTTTTCATGTTTCATTTAGGTTATGTTAATATTATTTTCTACAATGATTAAAGAAATTTGTAAATTAAACAGTAAAAAAATTATGTTCATATTAGACCACATGAAGTGGAACCATTTTAACCATAACATATAAATAATTCAAATAACGGCCAGGTAATAATTAAAAGTAACATCAAGCGGTGAAGAGTGTTAGGGGCAAATGACACCGTTCTATTTGTATAAAGAATGTGGAGTTTAGAGACGGTCAATTTAAACGGTTTATGACTTAATGATAAATCAATTTCTAAGAACTAGGTAAGAAGTGGTACGACGATTTATTCAGTTGGCCTAAAAGCTGATAATAAAATTGCCATTTCTAAGTATTCAGTACACAATTCATACACAATCTTGAAAATCTAAACACTACCCACCTATGGTCATAGAACAATGCACGCCATTGATGGAACCATTGGCAACGTTCAGTCAATACGTGGCGAAAAAATGTAATTTAGTAATCCGAGGCTGCATGGACACGGGTGACTTTTGTCACGGCAACAGTTTCGTCACTGTTTGAAATCCGTATTATAAATCTATAAAAGTCACCGATTTATATTATACGGCTAAAACAGTGACGAAACTATTGCCGTGGCAATGTGTGCGCCTGCTTTAAGCCTTTCATTTTTAATGAATGCGGCTAATAGTGCTTTAAAAAAAATTATAACATTTTAATGATATTTCGAGGAGTAAAGTCCTCGACTATGAATCCGCAGGTCGCGGATTCGAATTCCGGCTTGCGTTTTTGAAAGAACACATCTAATTCAGATAATATAATATATGGTATACTTGCGACACGTTCCAGAGTGGTACATACTTTACGTCCCGGTGAAAGACCGCCATTCCGAATCGAAGTGTTGCTTTAAATGGCTTTAGCCGTGTTTGATAGTCAGGTACTCTCCCACCTTTCTCTTCCGGTCTCACTGGTTTCGGTTAACAGGGAGCAGTTGGGAATCTCGTGCGATATTCACATGACCAAAAAATATACCCCGAGATAACAGCAGTTTCAAAAATAAAACTGCACAATAATTCTAACAAATTTGAAAAAAACAAAATCAAATCGATAAAAATTAAATCAGTATTCATGAGCGTTTACTTATTCCTCGCTCGTATTTAATCAAAACGATTTTATCGAGCTACATTTTTCATTATGGTCTGTTTAACATGAAAGAGTTTCACGACCAATGAATTTTATATGCAAAATGTAAAACTAGTTGAGGTTTTTCAAAGCACGGTTGGAAGAATATAATGGTTTTACAAAATAAAAATAGTTCCCAATTTAAAAAATAAAAACACTATTCGCAGCGTGCATGCAAAAGTAAAAAAAAAAATGAAATCGAAATATGAATGTAAATTTATCGTTTTAATCTCACCTACATGACGATGTTGGGATTTTCAATATGGATGCACTCACTATTCAAATATTTCGTCGGAGTGATGCCATGATAAAATGTTGCCGGCACACAAAGCGATATAAGTTGGAAAAGCTGGTGCTAGGTTCGTATTGGGGTTTCCGTTTCCCATCCAATGGATGTAACGCTGGACTTTGGGTTCGTAACGATTGTTTCGCATTGATAAATATAAAGAAAGCCAAAACGGCAGCTAGTCTTAAATGATCACAAATAATATGACAAAACGTCGCGTAATGTTAATATCCGTGTAAAAGAACACTTAAGATGTCTAAATAATAATGGTTTCTGCGAATTTGCTAACCATCTCTTAGAAACAGACCACACATTCGATAAAAATACAGGCACTAGTTTACTGCATAAAAATGTAACCGGCATTTGATTAGATAACTTAGAATAGTAGACTCATAAATACTCAAATAAATTTAAATAAAAGTCCAATCTTTAAATTATTCCCAATACACAAAGTACATTCCCTTCCCGGTCAGCAGGTACCTGCTGATCTCCCACCCTTGGCCCTTCACTAGCCTGTTTGTATTAATCCATAACACATGTGCATCTTAGTTCATAGTTTAGTTGTATACTGCCCTGAAGAAGCTACGGTAGTAGCGAAACCCGGTCGGCTAAAGTATAAATAAAAGTAATTTAAAACAAAGTTATTGTTTTATTTTATAAATAGATAATATTATAAAGCTCTATAGCTCATGATGGATATATCATAGCTACCCAAGAGATGCGCTGACCTAGAAATTCTAGAAAGAAAATATTTGCAAGTTTCACGACCCAAAGAGCAGCATTACAAAAATAATTTTACCTACAAATTTGAAATGAATGATACATTCCGCGACAAATAAGGAGATTTACATTTACCAAAAAATGGTTATTCACAAGATTTCGCAGTAATTCAGTATCCTTTCATTAAAGCGCTATCTTATTTAATCATTGAAGATAATATTAACAAATCTCAAATGAAAAATGCAACAGAAAAAGACACAGAAAATAAAAAGGTATCTGTCGCATCTGGGAATCGAACCCAGGACCTCTGTCTTACCGGGACAATGCTTCTTTACTTGTTACTTGGACAACAGCTTTCGAATTACAATAATGAAAAATGATGAAAGTCACAGAAACAGTGAATTGAAAAACCCACCCTTCGGCCTGTCGCGCCGTTGCCGCGTCGGCCGGGGTTTACGACTGCGGATTTGATAAGACGGCGAAAAATGCAACAACGCAATTTCATGAAGGTTTTTATGACGTCATTACTACGTTTGAGTAACGCTCTAAAACTGTTAGAGCACCTAAACGCCGTCATTACGATAATTTTTACGATTTTCTCCTTCACAATGGCCGACGAACGAAATCGCGTATTTACAAGTGTGGTGAATTCAACAAAAGCTTCGAAGACTAACGAATAACCTCAACAATAATTAGATACGGAAAAAGTAACCCCGTTGACAAGTGGGCGGTGTTTTTAATATGACCCTAGGTTTTATTGCAATTGTGAATCAGTTTTGATAAATCAGACATGCTATGAATTTACTAGTTACATTTTAGGGTTACGTTTTCTGAACTTTATTATTTGGAAAGCAGCTTTGAGATTCATAAAAATATTGTACTTCTGTCATAAAAATAAATTGCGCATGCTAGGATGTCAATGCACCGGTAAATATATTTTTAAAAGGCTTCGTTTTTACTTGCAACAGTATTGAACGGTCTTGTTTTAAATGTAAAAAAATCTACATGTCATAAATAAAAAAGAACCAAATGAACAATGCTCCGTAATCTTGTCATCACGTGAACGAACGTTTTCTTCGTAGGCAATTTATCAAATAAATTCAAAGAAGTGAAGAATCAATTTTCTTGTAAACAGGTACAAATAAGGAATAATTACGTATCACAACTGCAAAATATACGTGCACGTGCAATGCTACCCCATTATTGCACTGACATTTCATATTATCGACCAATACGCATATAATCTGTATTACCCAATATTTTAGAATCTCTGGTTTTGAATAAAATATATCCCACACTAATAGAGGTAAAAATGATAAATGATAAACAACATACCTCTGATGAAGGTAGATCAACCACAATATTTTTTTTTTCTTATTTCTAATTTTGAAACTGTCAATTCATGGTGGAATTCCAAATTAAAATGAATTTTTTTGATTAAAAAACCTTTGTAACTTTTTTCCACTTATTTATTTTAGACCGAACCGGTTTCACCCCATCACGGGCATCCTCAGACTGGTACAATGAATACTAAATCTATGGTATATATAGCATGGATGTCGGGAGTGAGTTCCCTGCTTTTCTAATTTTGTTTTTATTGTTTGAAATTTATTTTATTGCTGACGGTACTGTTTATTGTGTTTTTAAACACTACTTTCGGGATGGTTTATTACCCTCTGGAAGACGGATTACATTGTGTTTATTTACTGAATCTATGGGTTTTTTTTAAAATTATTTAAAGTCATTCGTCAACTTTTATTTGAACAGATGGTTCTTTCTAGTTTTCTTATTTCCGTGTAATTTCCGTCTTGTTTGCTAAGATGAACTTTTATAGCAGTTTTGTCCCCTAGTCACATGAACTACGGATAACCAGGAACATTTTATGTTGGTTTTTTTTAAATATTTTATTATGTTATGATCATCAGGGTAATATCTTCTAAGAGTTCGCCTTGGATGTCTGCGACAAAAATTCCCAGTTACATTTTATCCTGGTATTTTGCATGTGCTTCCTGTTTACATTCATAGTTATATAATATTACTGCATATAAGTAAGGTTACACTATAATGGATATATTAGCGGAGAGTCAGCATTTTTCTCTAATCGTAATGAATAATCAATTAGAGAAAAGGGCTGACTCTCCGCTAATATATTCATTATATCCGCTAATATTCCGCCTTTATATGTGTCAAAGTATTGCTACTCGTCGACGATATTAAATTATATAAAGAAATAACTATCACAAACCACTGTTAAATTCTTCAGTCTTTTATTGAGCTGTTAAATAAGTGTCACCCACAAATCAATTTATATTTAAATGCAAGAAAAATGTTAAGCTTTGACATTTTCCAGAAGGGAAACGTCTTTATTTGTAAGAAAGAGTTACTGCAATGTGAGAACTTCGTATAATAATGGATGAGAAACAGAATTTTAATTATTCAATAAATTGTGAATTAGGTTGTGAAAACGTTAGGATTTATAGTAAGAACAATTAAAAACCTCGAATCGTTATAAGTCATAATACTGGTATACGAGTACATATCACCTGATAGATATAATTCCACAGTGTGGTCGAACAATATAAAATTTATATTCATAATGTAGAAAGAATCCAAATAAAATTTCAATGTTTCAAAAATTTTAAACTTAACATACCTTCAGAGTACACAGATTACTCATATTTCAATATTTGAAATATGACAACTTTAGTAAACAGACGAAAAATAATCGACCTAACCATTGTAGTTAAATTATTAACCTCTAAATTCGATTGTTCTATCTATATTTTACACATACCGAAACGAAAGACTTAACAAACATTGACGTTACCTATGTGTATCCAATTTCAACTATAGCTGACATTCATCAATACAACGTTTACACAGTCTCGGTAGCAAATATTTAAAAGATATGAATATATTTGATAATAATCTGAATAGAAATTATTATTTTTAATTAATATTAACGTTGATTTGCCTATTTCCAAAAGTTATATTTCCTGTTTCCTGTATTTTCATAACTCTCTTCGGAATTTTTTTTATTACTTATGCTTGAAGTGTAATTTCTCTAAAAAGACGTAATATTATGTAAAAACCTACTGCGCATTTATAAATAATAATAAGGTAGTATTCAGTGAATACAAATTTTCTACAAAGGAAATTTAATCATTCAATATAATAGACAAACAATAACAACAAAATGGAAAAATAAACATTAAGACGTACACCTGCACAAACGAATGAACATTTGCAATATAAATATTGGTCGAGTTCGCTTCCTCGAAGTTTTTTTTTACAAATCTCAACACTTTGACGTCTGAAAAGGGCCGAGCCGATTGGGAAATCAGGAAAAACATCGCAGGGAAAGCGGAGGGGGGTCATCACTCAAATATTATAACCGCGTGTGAATAGTAAGAAGGAATCCTTTGAGTTATGACAGGTACGGCTGCGGGAGCGATGGAGGTAGGCGCTGAGGAGAATTATTGGTGAAGGGGGAAAGGAGGAAAGAAATTCTATCGAATTTGAATATCTCGAATCAAAGGATGAACTCAATTCGTCAAATTTATGGATCATCAGATTATTCGGAGGTTTATCTGTCAGATTTTCAAGGCGGGAAAATGTAGGCTGTGCGTAATGATCTGGTAATAACGACAATCACCACAAAAAGGAAATATTACATTTTATCAAATTTATTTATTATTAGGTATGTGGTAAATTTATACATGAAATAAGAAATAAAACTTTTTAAAAATTGAAAATTAGTGATAGATATGCCGCCTGTTCTAGTTGACTAAATACAGCGAAAGACAAAAACGAGATCAAATAATAATATAAAATCAGTTGACTCAATTAAATGCACCTATCAAGCCTAAATAAGGTTAAATAATTCAGGTAGGTATGTCAACTTGTTGGGAATATTTAGGCATAAAAGGCACTGTAGAATTATTCCAAATAAATGAGGTAGGTAGGTAGGTAGGTAGGCTAACGACGCAGAATTTCCTCTGGGAAAACTGAAATTCCAAACTGAAATGAGAAATTTTGATTGGTTGCGTTGCTTTTTCACCCCGGTGACACTTGGTCTAAATTAATAACTGAGGCAATCGTACCGTAATTAATCTAGCAGCAGAATATAAGTCA